>MU708017.1:90339-104859 GCA_026770625.1 Nicotiana glauca
CTCCTATTTGTGGGGGCTACGTACGCACGAGGTGACGAGAGTCCGTGCGTAGCTACTATTATGCTATTGTCCGGGTAGTCTAGGACCCAAAAGCATGTTATATTTGGATTATTTGTGAACTCATTGATGGCTTGAATTGCTTAGATCATTAAATTAATAAATGGATTCCTAAAAAGACTTAAGCTTTGTTTTCTCATATTATTAAAAAGAATTGGCCTTCTTGGATAATTGCTCCATGATTGACTTTTTGAGTGACTGTCTGTCTGTGTGTGTTTATTTTGGAACGGGCCGAACGCCTCGACAGATTAATAGATGCATCTATAGGCACGCCGTCGACCCTCGGCAAGTGCACATTTATTTCTGTTGGATCGGGTCGTCGCCTCGGTGTGATTTGCGCATGCTTGTGTTGCTGCCTGAACTTAATTAAGTTATCATTGCCCTTTTATGGCTTAAAAATATTGGGATTATATTTAAAGAGAAATTCTGGAAATTTTCCTATGAAAGAATTACGTGTTTACTTGTTTCCTATATCTGGATTAGAATCATGTTTATAAAATAAATCCATTGTTCAATTTATATTAAGGACGAATCATTATGGACCATTAGAGAGAGTCAAGTTGACCATCTCGTCTCTACCCCTTCGGGATTAGGCGGGATACTCACTGAGTATACGTTGATTACGTACTCATACTACACTTCTGTGCATTTTTGTTGCACAGGTATATATATACCTCTAGTAGCCTACGGGGCGTAGCAGCGTGGATGATTTTTGGGACTAGGTGAGCTGCATTGCTTGAGGCGACCTGCAGCTAGAGTAGTTCCTTTCCGCATTTTGTATCTTATTCCCTGTCAACTGTATTTCGGACAGGTGTTTTATTTCATTTTCCTTATCAGTAGTTGCTCATGCACTGGTGAGACCGGTTTCTGGGGTGGTTTTTTGAAAGATTTGTACTAATCGTTTATTATTTAATTTTAATCGAAGAAAAGACTATTTTTAATTATGAAATTTGGAAAGAAAAATCCTAGAATTTCAAAAGTATTAAAAGAGGATTTAATTGATAATTTAGTTGGCTTGCCTGACAGAGGTGTCCAGCGTCACCACGACCCTTATGGATTTTAGGTCGTGACAATATGGTATCAGAGCACTAGGTTTCCGTCGGTCTTACGAGTCATGAGCAAGTCTAGTAGAGTCCGCGGATCGGTGCGGAGACGTCTGTAATTATCGTCGGGAGGCTACAGTGTTGTTAGGAGTACTTCCCTTCTTTATTTCCTTATCATGCGGTTCGATTCCTTTGAGTCTTATGCCTTTGATTTCTTCATATTCAATCTTACGCGAGCGCTTGTTATAAATCGAAAATTGAAGGATTGTAATGGCACTACAAATGTGGTGCGGGATAATTCTCCCGGTATATTTGATTGGACTATTACTGTCGCATTATAGAGGTGTATTCTATTGTTTCAGCTCAGTAACAGAACTTCTAAGATCCTTGAGGATAGGCACAGGTTGCCATGATGCTTATGAACAATTATTCTGCAGTGTTGTTGTGATGGTGGGATGTTCGCCAACATGTCGGGGCAGTGAATGAATTGAGTGGAGGTTTACTCACGTGTAATCAAGGGATTTAGTAGTTTATTCCTGGCAGGGGAAAGGCAGTCGGACTAAGAATGTTCAGATGTGGGCTGGTGGAAGTAATAAGGCTTGGTATTTGCAAGCGTGGTGGAGCTTTCTTTTATGAGAGGGTGTCATGGTCCTAATGGAACGTACCAAGTTCGCCGATGTTATAATCTGCTACAATTCGCCTTTATGGCGGGATATTGTGAAACACTATTGAATATACAACCGTCAGATATCGCATGGTGCGGTGGTTTATGATTGAATCAGTACTTTAAATGTTGGCAGTTCGAGAAAGATGACCTTCGGAAAAGTTTCAAGTCAGTAACAAATTGTGGATTCAAGTTCCAGGAAGATATATTTTATTAAGGCAACAACTGAGCAGCAAAAGATGAGAAAACATGTAAGATGTGTCACGCGAAGTTTTAAACTTCTAAAAGGCCAGGCTTAGGGAGCGCAGGCCGAGAAGTTTATTAAAGGAGTGAGTTTTCCCAAAGTGGGAGAGTGGCGGAGTTGTATAGGGCCTAGTAGTAGGATGACTACGCGCCTAAAGATAGTTTGGAAGGACCTGGGATTTTAGCGACGAGCAATGGAAGTTTGTAGATTTAATTTGAAGCATGGGGTGGTTATGCGGCAGGAGATTTGGTGTGACGGAAAGGAGCTGCTTGAAATGAAGGAGGACCGAATTTGGAAAGGTGTTGCCACACATTTAATTGATGTCCACGAGGAGGGAACAGATTGGTGCAGCTAGAGAGTGAGCGTGGACTCCAGATTTGGTTTTTGATGTCATAGTGATTGTATCCCATGCAGAAGCATTTAGAAGGTGTCGGGAAGTAATTTCTGCGGGCAAGTTATTTCCCGTGAGCGGATTAGCAGTCGCATGGTTGGCGAAGCTTCTGCAAAGAATTATATTGGTTATCCAACAAAGAGATCAGTCGTGCGAATGTGGATGATGATTCAAAATATGAAAGATGGGGAATTACAGAAAGATCCCGAGAATTTACGGCAGATGATTGCCTAAGGTTATGTCAACAAGAGATAAAGGAGTCTGATGAGTCCCAGAGTTGTGTAATAGTGGCTTCAACCTAAGTGGAAGAGTCCCACCGCCTAATATTGGGTTGCATGGTTAGCTACTCGTGAGGTTTCTGGTTATTTGCATATTGGTGGGTTATTCCAGCTATGGGGAAGGGACCATAAGTGGTAAATTGAGTAGATGAATTGTTGAATGCACGCTATAGTTGGCCTTCTTGGATCATGTTCGGACTTGGAAAAAGGTTCAGAATTTATGCCTTGTATAGATACAGGTTTCAGAGAAAGTGATTTCGCCGGGTGCTTTGTCGAGAGAGTATTCGTGTGTAATAAGAATTATGGAGTAAATTATATTTGGGACCAATTTAGAGCAGGTGGATCTCAATAATGGTTCTAGTGAATTCAGAAGTTAAAGTGTGGTGCCAAACGATTTCGAGCCTATGAGTACGGTTAAGAATCAATCTTTGTAGCAGCTTATGAGAAGGTTCCCAAAATGTATGATATTTTGACTTGTGGTATAGCATCTGAAAGATATGAAATAGTTCGTGGGATTTGAGACAGCATGGTTTCGTGATTCAAGGTCGCTCGGGATGACTGTAGATGGAGTATATTATGTGTTGAATGGAGTTAGTCTTATTTCTAAGGCAAGCAAGGATGAATTGGAAGAAGGTGGATTGATTAGCCATAGTTGAATTTGGCATGTTAGGGTCTGTGATCAGTTCGTTCAGCGTGATCGAGTTATGCGTATGATTTGTGGCGGTACGTGTGAGTTTTGTCGGCCGCCGTAATTAATGTTATTCAGAAGCATTCTTCTGTTATGGCTTGTTAAGTGGAAGCGGATTTTGGGAGGAATATGGTGGCTTGGGCCACTACTTAGAGATTTGCATATCCTACGGTTATGGGAATTTACCTGTGTGTTTCTATGAATCTCCTGAAGTGAGTTAAGCGAAAAGTTCGTATATGATAGAATGTTAAAATATTAATGATTTCAGAGTTATGATGAAAATTGTGTTCTATCGTATATTGGCATGATGGGTGCGGTGAGAGGTATGGAAATTTAAAGTTAGGGTCAAGGTTGCAGTTCGGTGTTGAAAAGGATGTCATGGGATCGGATGAGCAAGGAAAGGGTTGAATGATTAAAGTAAATTGGTATTGTCTTCAACGTCACCTGAGATCGATGTGTTGTGAAAGAGGCTTTGCATCCTGGTTAAGTATTCTTGACCGCTCTTTAGCGTTAGTGCGGCCGATGGTTTATATGTGCCGACCCGTTATTTATTTCGGAAGATTGTGGGAACGTGTTTGACAAGAAGATTGTACCAGTGTGGCATGTAGCCACTTGTTTGACTAAAGATTTAAATCAAGTATGAGGAATTTGGTTAATATCATTGCTTTGAGAATTTATGCCTGGAGGGCACTTTGTTTATTGGGTTATGAACCGAGGAGGTTTGCTCCGGTTATGACGGTTGTTCTTGTGTGTTATGAGAAGAAGGAAATTAGTATGGACCTTTGAAAGGTTATTGGCTTAATTTGATGTGATCAGGACCGACTTGAGGTCAATGGATGGGTTTAAATGTAAATATGGGCTCTATGACAGGCCAATTGTGTTCATTTCAGTAATGCGCTCCTTATGGAGTAGTCAGGGTATCATCTCGTTATCAGATATTTCATGAAGTGATACATTGCTCCGTGTGAGTTGTGAGGTGGCCTGAGAATTGTGTATGTGTTGAGGACCCGCGTGGGAATGTCTTATTATGAGCAAAATGGCTCTTGATATTCAGATCTTGTACCGCACCTTAGTTGTGCTTGAGTTTTGTAGCATATAGAGCTATGTGTTTTCTCAGGGATGGTATTATGCACTTAACGTGCTTGCGATCGAAATCCGATATTTTTATTGTAATGAGCAGATTTAGTTCGAAGTGCAATCTCCTTATGTGAGATCTATGTGTCAATTGGGTGGCACGCCGCCATGGGTATGTTATTTGGATCGGGTGGCATGCTGCCATGGGTATGTTATTTGGATCGGGTTGCGCGCCGCAACAATGTGATGTCGAGTCTGGTTTTCTATATGTTGTTTTTGTGTGTTTCACTTCCTATCTTATAAGGAAAGTCCATACTAGTACGGGGGTTAGGTAATTCATTCCAGAGTTCGATTTCCTATTTGTGTTGTGCTCGGATTGGTGGCCTATTGGCACATTGTGGCGTCATATGACACTTTTGATTGCATTCGGAGTGGCTTATTGCCTAAGCAGTTCGTACTAGGTGAGACGGGATTATTGGATTTAGGACAAGTGCAATTTGATTATATGAAGTGTATTACGGAGATAAGGCCATTATTTGGTTCTGTATGAGGTAATGGTTTTGACAGGAGTATAGATCTGATGATTTATTGACTCGGCAGTTTGTTATGAATTTCGGCACATCTCATCCGTCGTGGCGGTATTGTAGGAGTTAGAGTAAGACTTGCGTGTCATGAGGTGCAATGGGAGCATCTGATTCGTTGAATTTTTGGCTAAGTGGATCAGAGAATATTATTGTGGTCCTGTGGACTAAGTGTTGCAAAGTAAGAATCCAGCAAAGTTATGCAGTCATGTTTGAGTACAGCATGCAGTGATTGATATAGTGGTCGTATGTTGGAAACAGGCCTAGCATAGAAATTTCGGTTGTTGGAATTGGGCTCTAAGGCTTATTTGTTGAATAAAAGGAAATATCTTCAGAATTTATCGAGCTAATGTGCTCAACTGAGTTGTGATAGCACGGGAAGGTGCATGAGGTGCTAAACAGTGATTTCAGACTACTCCGGTGTAGTTCTCAGCACGTTCGAGGACGAACGTATGTTTAAGTGGGAGAGAATATAACGACCCGACCGATCGTTTTGAGCCCTAGCGCGTCGTTCAGCAATCCGAGGCCATGAGCAGCTTCATTTCAGGCATTTTGACTTGCACGCGCGGTCGGAACTGAGTTTCGGAAAATCTGGAGTTGATTTGGGAAGAGAATTCCTATTTCAGGAGCCTAAAGTTGAAAGAATAAACTAGGAGGGGAATTTTGAGTAAACGACCTCGGAATCGAGATCCTAAGGTTCCAGCAGGTTCGTATGATGATTTCAAACTTGGGCGTATGCCGGATTGGGTTTTTGGATAACCCGAGAGTGTTTTGGCGTCTATTGTGAAAGTTAGCATTTTAGAAGAAATTTCATAAGTTTGGTGTGAAGTGCATTTCAGTGTTATCGATGTCTGTTTGGAATTCCGAGACTGGGAGTAGCTCCGTATGGTGATTCTGGAGTTGGGAGCGTGATCGGAAGTGAATTCGGAGGTCCGTAGGTCATTTTGAAGCCATTTGGCTAGAGATAGAAATTTGAAGGTTTTTGAAAATTTTGACCGGAAGTGGACTTTTTGATATCGAGGTCGGAATCCGATTCTGGAAATTGGAGTAGGTCCCTAATGTCAAATATGACTTGTGTGCAAAATTTGAGGTTAATCGGACATGATTTGATAGGTTTAAGCATCAGAAGTAGAAGTTGGAAGTTCTAAAGTTCATAAAACTTGGATTGGAGGTTGATTCGTGATTTTAGCATTGTTTAATGGGATTTAAGGCCTCGAGCAAGTCCGTAACATATTTTGTGATTGGTTGGTACGTTTGGTTGAGGTCCCGGGGCCTCGGGTGGATTCCGGGTGGTTAACGGATCGAAAATGGAATTTGGAAGGCTGAAGTTGCTGGTTGCTGGTATTTCCGCTTCTGCGGAATTGGGACCGCAGAAGCGGCCCCGCAGAAGTGGGAAAGGAGCCGCAGAAGCGGTTGGGGGAGAAGGGAGCATGGACAACTTATGCGGTCATGAATCCACAGAAGCGGATCCGCAAAAGCGGTGGGCTAATCGCAGAAGCGAAAATGGGAGGCCTAGTGGAAGCCGTAGAAGCAGCTGGTTTCTCGCAAAAGTGGAACCTGCTGAAGCGGTTGGATATCCGCAGAAGCGAAATTGGGCTGGAGCCCAGGGACCGCAGAAGCAGAATATTTTCCGCAAAAGCGGGACCGCAAAAGCGGGTATATTTCCGCAGAAGTGAAAGTACCTGGAGGAAGAACGTTATTTTAAATCGAGAGATGGTCATTTCTCTCCCATTTTCCACTTGGAATGGGCGATTTTGGAGAGCTTCAAGAGGGGATTTACATCATCAATGTTAAGGTAAGTTATTCCCACCTATTATGAGTTAAATACATTGATTATGTATGGATTTGGGCATAAAAATTATTATTAAAAAATGAGGTTTTGGTGGAAAACCTAGGAAATTATATTCTTGGAATTTAGCCACGATTTGGGAATGAAGTAAGAGAAAAATCATATATTTGAGTTTGTGAGTTCATGGGTAAAATTTATCTTTGAGAAATTTCGGATTTTGGGCACGTGGGCCCAAGGGCATTTTCGTCAACTTTTCGTTCGGGGTTAGGAATTGTTACAAATTGGGTTGTAAAGTTAAATTGAGCATATATTAATGGATTTGTATCATCATTGACTAGTTTTGGAGCATTGTGCGTTGGTGCAAGTCTTCAGAGGAATGTAGAATGCCGGTTATGAGCCTTCGAAGCGAGGTGAGTCTCCTTTCTAATCTTTTGAGGGGGAATTTACCCCATAGGTGAGTTAAATTGGTTATGTGCTCCTATTTGTGGGGGCTACGTACGCACGAGGTGATGAGAGTCCGTGCGTAGCTACTATTATGCTATTGTTTGGGTAGTCTAGGAACCAAAAGCATGTTATATTTGAATTATTTGTGAACTCATTGATGGCTTGAATTGCTTAAATCATTAAATTAATAAATGGATTTCTAAAAAGACTTAAGCTTCGTTTTCTCATATTATTAAAGAGAATTTGCCTTCTTGGATAACTGCTCCATGATTGACTTCTTGACTGACTGTTTGTCTGTGTGTGTTTATTTTGGAACGGGACGTATGCCTTGGCAGATTAATAGATGCATCTGTAGGCGACGTCGACCCTCAGCAAATGCACATTTATTTCTATTGGATCGGGTCGTCGCCTCGGTGTGATTTGCGCATGCTTGTGTTGCTGTCTGAACTTAATTAAGTTATCATTGCCCTTTTATGGCTTAAAAATATTGGGATTATATTTAAAGAGAAATTCTGGAAATTTTTCTATGAAAGAATTATGTGTTTACTTGTTTCCTCTACCTGGATTAGAATCATGTTTATAACATAAATCCACTGTTCAATTTATATTAATGACGAATCATTAATGGACCATTAGAGAGTGTCAAGTTGACCACCTCGTCTCTACCCCTTCGGGATTAGGCGAGATACTCATTGAGTACACATTGATTACGTATTCATACTACACTTCTGTGCATTTTTGTTGCTCAGGTATATATATTTACCTCTAGCAGCCTACGGGGCGTAGCAGCGTGGATGATTTTTGGGACTAGGTGAGCTGCATTGTTCGAGGCGATCCGCAGCTAGAGTAGTTCCTTTCCGCATTTTGTATTTTATTCCCTGTCCATTGTATTTCAGACAGGTGTTGTATTTTATTTTCCTTATCACTAGTTGCTCATGCACTGGTGACACCGGGTTCTGGGGTGGTTTTTCGAAAGATTTGTACTAATCGTTTATTATTTAATTTGAATTAAAGCAGAGACTATTTTTAATTATGAAATTTGGAAGGAAAATCCTAGATTTTCAAAATTGTTAAAAAAGTATTTAATTGATAATTTAGTTGACTTGCCTGACAGAGGTGTCCGGCGCCACCACGACCCTCAGTAGATTTTGGGTCGTGACATCCAGGGTATTACCCCCCGAGGCCTTGGAATTCAACATAACTTGGGAGGCTCTTATGGCACCGATATGTCGGGCCGACCAGAGACTGTCCCGAAAAACGACCATAGGACCGATAGGAACCCATGTCTATCAACGAAAAATCAAGGTAAACACTTATGTCCGAATCAAACATCAACAATCTTCAACACGGAAAGGTACATTCAAAGAGCCTCAAAGGGCATGAAGGAAGAGAAAATTCAAAAGCAGAGGTCAACAAGTTCATTTCTCATTTATGAAGTATTCCAGTACAATAGCCCACGAGGGGTCACAACGTTCAATTACAAAGGTCTCCGGAGAATCATTACAAACAAAATACAAAAGCCTACAAAGGGTTCCCCACACAGATACGACAAAGGGAAATACATGAAGAAAAGGCCTAGAACCTACTCTACTCTCGGAAGCATACTCTCGGTGGCAGAGTCTTCAAGAATTGAGTCCTCTAATGCACGCCTCTGACAGCCTCCCCCCGGTCCCTCAAAGTAGCACTTCAAAGAAAAAGACAAAAAAAAAGGCGAAGGTAGCAGGGAGGGATGAGAAAACGCCATAGCTCTCCGAAGCTCGAGGGCCCTCTTTGGCCAAAGAAACTTCAGAGAGGCAGTGAACCAGAAGACCCTCGGTCCTACTTGCACGGATGCTTCGAACACTCTTGTTCGAGCATCAAGACGCGCAAGCCCCCGGCTCCAGGCAGAGTCCCACTTCAAGACAGGGTGTATAGGTGAGCAACGGTGCATAATCCGGACGGTCGTCTACGCAAAGGTGAAACTAACCCTCCATCCATCACCATCTCGGCTAATGGTAGCGGCAGCGGCCTACATCTCGATGACCGCAGCAATATCGGATTATGTTCATCTTAAACGAAGGGAGGCCTCGATATAAGGCCTCGACGCGACCCGGAAGAACTTCTCTAGACAGCCCTAAGATGAAAAGCCTCCGTCACGATGATCAAAAGTGAAAGAATACGATAGGAAGGAAGAAGCAAAGCATACTAGCAGAAGTATTGGGATGAAGGATGCAATGCCACAAAACGCCTTCATTTATAGGGGAAAAATGACACGGTCATCAATGCTTTGGAAGATGGACCGGTGAAGGTAATCACTACTTTCTTGAAAAAACAAACCGGCGGCAGTACTTTTGCCTCATGGAGCGGAAACAACAAGACATCGAATAGAGATCTACGAGACACACCATCCGTCATAGAAGATTGTGCCGCGATTTGAATCGATGGCATAATATCGTTAAAAAGAGCTCGAGGAGTCGAGTGTCAGAATTATTTCCCACCACTTCGTCATGGGAAATGCGGAGACTATCTGTACGCGGCAAAATAAAAAGACTTGAATTTTTTCCATTTAATACATTTTGTCAGCCTTCCTCGAGACCCCGAGGGTGGAAGGCCACGATCGAGTTCTCGACATCAAGGCTCGTCAGGGTCTATTCTGAAGGAAGCGAGGTCCGAAGCCGGGATAGAAGAGGAAGTCCCTCAGGCACATGGCTACACTTGACAAATCCGGCCTACCTAGAGCCTACCTTAAGGTTTTGCGCCAAGTGTCACACCTCCTATTTTCTTTTACTATTTATGTACCGCTTATTAATACTACACCCCGGGAAGAGATATAATAATAAAAAGGGAAGGAGTTTTTCCAATTAAAGGACAATCGGAATGGGATTTATTTATTAAAATTCAGAGTCGCCACTTGGGAAAATAATGGTATCCCAAGTCACCGGTGTAATCCCGAACCGAGGAAATTATGACTCTGTTACAGTCTGCGAATCAGAAATCCGGATAAGGAATTCTGTTAACCCGGAAGAAGGTGTTAGGCACTCCCGGATTCCGTGGTTCTAGCACGGTCGCTCAACTATTGTTTTTGTTTTTATCTGATTTTTATATGCTTCATTTTTTATGCATTATTAATGTCCCGCTTTGTCATTTTTAAAAATTGCGACGTCGCGAAAACGCATTTCGAGTCACACCGTGCCAGTACGCCTGTGACTTTAGTGCATTTCAACTTCGCCGGGATTTGGATTTGGGTCACATAAATGTGCACCCGTGTTAGGAATGTAATATTATTAATCGCGCCTAAAGTATCTACGTCTTTATTAACTTTGGGAAAGACCGTGAAATTCGCTAAACGGTCCTTCCTAATCTAGAGTTTTATGTTGAGACTTATTTGGGGGCCCCGTGTGTTTTCATTTTTGTAACGAGGCTCATCCCTTTTCATTTTTGAAGGTTAAACTTATTTGTATGCTATATTTTCTAATATTGTTTTTCCCCTAATATAGTTGTTTCAGAATTATTTTTCAAAGGCTGGGTGCAAGAGTCCAGGCCATCTTTATTATTTGGGCCTGGACTTTGGACTGATCTATCAGTATACACCAAGGTGCAACTGGCCAATTACAGCCCAGTCAACACTTCTGTTTTTCAAAGGCACGAATGCCATATTGATCAGATCTGGGCCTGTATTTGCGGCTAGGCCCAGATTACTTACATCCAAGGCAGAATTAAGGCAGATTAACATTTAACAACAGTACTATTATTTAATATTAGTAATTAACTGTTTCTAATAATGCCAAATTACATTTGATCCTTACTGATTTCAATGTTGTCAATTAACTAAGAATGTCAACACTAGTTTAAATTGTTGCTATTTAACTACTAAATTGACAGAGTATGAATTTATGAATCATCTATTGGTTGAGGCACTATTTGCAGAATTATCTATCTACTTTAACTGAAAACAACACTTGCATTTTTAACTACAGCATGCTCAGATTACAATTATGTTTCAGATTGCCATTTTTACAAAGTAGAATATGAGTTTATAGCTAAAACAGCTTCAGTAGTGTTAAAACAGTAACGTGATTTGAAATTCAACTACTTCATATTTTTTGAATTAAATGATTCTGATTCAGAATTCAACTAACAAAATAGCTAAGTACTAATATTACATGTCTAATTTCAGAACATATATAAATCTAAGTGTATTAGCTGTATTTTAGCCGGTTTTAGCTTTAGATTTAGGTGATCATTATAACTAACCTACTAGATACGTTTACTACAGTATTATCTACTACTACTTTAATCTAAATCGAGTTCATATAGTCTAGTACTTATTACAACCCATTCCTAAATGAATTACAAAGATCTAAGTATTTAAAACTACATAATGAAAGAACAGAAATATAATTGAATAACTAAAACTGGTCAGCATTTTTATTTCTTCAACATGCAACTCAATTACAGCTCCAAGACATAGTTGTGTACCTGATTCAAAAGCAAATCAATGAGTTCTAGGTTTTGGAGAAGAAGGAAAAATCAGCAACAGCAATGGCGATAAGCAACAGCGAACAGGAGCAATTAACACAGCAAATCTAAAAAACTCAGCAATGAACCAGCAAATAACTCGAGCAAATGGAAATCCAAGCAAAGTTGAAGAAAACACGACAGAGGAACAACCAGCAAAGATTCCAGAAATAGTACTCGAATTGTATGCTAAGTAGAAGACCAGTAGAGTTCTGAAATTTCAGAACCCTTTTGAGTGATTTTTCGACTCTAAAATGTGTACCAGAAAATTGAACCCCTAAATTCTCTGAAGGTTCGAACCCCTTTTTCAGGCTTGAAACAGCCTATTTATAGAATAAATTTGGGAGGGAGTTTTGAATTAGTTATTCCTATTTCCCCCCAACTCTTTTTAAATTCAATCAATTAAGTATAGCAGAATTCTAACGGAAATACACTTGAACCCTTGCTAGAAGGTTCTAGGCTATTCCTTATTGTTCTATTGGGCGGATTTTACCTAGTTGCCCTCACTTGCTAAGGTTTATTACATATTTGCCTTTTAACTATGCCTAGTCTACCCCTTATTGTTCATGTATTTTCAGTAAAACCAGGCATTAAAGTCATTTATACCCCCATTACCTCTATGTAATCTACAGAAATACCAATTCCCTTTACCCTTTTACCCTTTACACTCAATGATATTTACCCGACCTATCATTAGGTCTGCCAAGACTTGGGGTAATTAACATATTTAAAATATAACCCCCTGAGACTCGTTTTAAGTTTCAGCCAGTTTCAAACTAGGTAACCTTTTCAGGATTAACCAATCTTACAAAGATAGCCACAAATAGACTTTACAAAGTCAAAGACTCACACTGTGTTGCAAATATAACCACAATAGACATTTTACACATATAACCTAAATGTGCATAAGCACTCAGAAGTTCAGAAGAAACAAACACATAAATCATATTGCAAATGTAGCCAGTTTTATGTAGTCTTGCACAAATAGCCCTAATTACGACTAACTTTAAAATTAATTAGAACTCAGAGAGACAAATTGATAATGGTTGAATTCCAACTAATCAAAACCCTAGTCGAGACAGGATCTATTGAACAATAACATAAAATAACTAATAGCATATGATTTACAGGTAGCTATATTCAGAACTAAGAATACTTAGTTGATTTCAGGCATACACATGTAATAAGCTCAGGTCTTTTCACAAATATGAACACAGAAGAGCAAAGTATAGCACAGAGGTGGATTCAGGGCATTTAATCAATTTTAACATGTACAGAGATTTTTAAACATGCAACAGATCCAGATTTAACAGATAAGAACACAAAAACACTGAACAAGGCAGGTTTCAGGGTACTTAGCTTTAGGGCTTCTTCTTTTCCTTTCTTTTTCCTTTTCTTTCTTTCTTTTCTTCTTTCTTTCTTCTTTCTTTCATTTTCTTTCTTCTTTTCTTGATTTTCAGCGTTTCAGAGACTTGGAGTTTCTTAAATGATGGATCTTTCAATCAGACTCTTGGAAGTCTGCTTTGGTGTGTGAGAGGGGTATTCAGAGACTCAGGGTGAGGTTTTTGAAGGGTTTTGGTTTTGGGTGCTCGCCGGAGTAGGGTTCCGGCGAGATACTTTTTGATATTCGAAGGGTTTGGGTTATATTCGAGGTATGGGACTAGGATGGGGTGAAAGATCGTTTTATGGCGGTTCTGGGGTGTTAAGGTGGAGGGTTGGTTCATAGCTTGGTGGTCGCCGGCTAGGGTTCCGGCGACTGGAGTTTCAAGATTGGGAGACTGGTGGGTTTCTGGGGTGAGGTTAATGGAGATAAGGGTGTTAGAAGGTGAAAAGGGGTGTTCAGAAGGGTGGCCTGAGCCGGAGAAGGTGACAGAAGAGTGACCACCGGTAGGGTTCCGGTGGTCTTGTGAGAGAAGGGGAGGGAAGAAGGGGGCGGCTAGGGTTTCATTTGTGAGGAGTGTGTGTGTGTATAATGAAAATGAACGGGGGTCTGGGGATATATACTGAATTTGTGTTATTGTCTTTCAACCGTTGGATTTAATTAATTGAACGGTCCAGATCAATTTGCCCTTAAAACGTCATCGTTTGGTTTAATGAGATCTTTCATTTGGTCCGTTGGATTAGATTATTAAACGGTCGTGATTTAATTGGCTAAACTACGTCGTTTGTTTAAGTGAGACACTGGTCTCATCCATTAGATTAAATGAGATGGACGGCCTAGATTATCTCCTCACACGGTGTCGTTTTATGTACAAGGCCACCGCCTTATTTGGTCCATTCGATTCAAATCATCAACGGCCCAGATCTTGTTGTGTTTATACGGTGTCGTTTGGTTTTATACCTGGGCAGGCCGGTTCAATTAGCTTGGGCCTGGTCTGTATTGTATCGTTTTGGGCTTGAATATTTCGTGTATTTGGCCCAATTTTGGTATTTCAAATTGTATTTTTGTATTTTTTGTTATTTTTGAATTGTATTTATTTAATTTTCTGTATTTTCCCTTGTATTTTAGACTTATTTTCCTTGTGTATTTATATTAATGTATTTTCTTTGATTTTTCAATTTTTTGTATATTTTTCCTTAATTTTCCAATTTCCTAATAATTACCTTATATTTTTGTGATATTTTCCAATTAATTTCCTTTTTGTATTTCATTTTAAATTTTATTTTTAACAATAAACAAACACTGGTATTTTTTATACACTAATCAAACTAATTGCAATCAAAAAATCATTTTTGTATTTTTATTTTGGAATTAACTGCTTGGGGCAAA
>MU708017.1:105248-118056 GCA_026770625.1 Nicotiana glauca
CTTCTAACCTATCTGTCTCCACTGACCCCGAGGTCACCTTATCGCCTTATTATTTCTTTCACCTGTTCTTCCTTATTTGGTTCAAGATCGGTAATATAGAGCTTTATTTATTCATATCTTTACTTGTTATCCCCTTCCCGAATACCCCCGACGAGCTCAAGATAGGCTCGAGGCCTAGCTCCGAGGTACCCACTGGCCTATTTTGCGCCCGGAGAACGTCCCCTTACTGGTTCAATTATTGCTCTGATTAGCTCGATCTCTTTCGCTTTGCTTCGCATTTTAGCACTAACAACCCTTTCAAACTAGCTCGGGAATAGATCACGTATTTTTAGAATTCCATTTACAAATCTAATTGTTATTACCATTTTCACGGTAAACAAGTATATTTTTATCTGGTAAGCAATATAGTAAAGTTGACTGTTAAATAAAATTTTTATACCCAATATTTTATTCAACCTCAAAATATTATGATTTTTTAACCACATAAAAAAAATTGAAGATGTTTTGAATGAAAAATTAATATTGGAATATTTAAATATATCTGGTGTGGCTATTTTTGAACTTTATCCTTTGAAGCTATCTATTCTAATAGAAAGAAACTGCCACTTCAAGCTCTTGAGACCATGTTCCAGTCTAATGGGCGAGGGCCCAGTGTATTGAATGGCGGTTGAATAGGGAGAAATTAAAAAATAGCCATATTTACAAGTGATCATTTAAAAATAGCTACAATTTTAAAAGTAATTGAAATTTTGCCACTTTTTATGTAAAGATAAAATATAAACGAAAACACTATTCAAAATTCGAAAAATACTCCAGCATAATACGCTAGAATTCCAGCATAATATGCAGGAATTCCAGTATAATATACTGGAACTCCAGTATATTATGCTGGTGTTCCAGTATAGTATACTGATCCACCATAATATGTTGGAAGTTCATACATAGGTGCTCCTATTTCTAGTATATTATGCTGGAACTTTTCGCGTGTTGGAGTTCCAGCATAATATGTTGGAAGTTCATACACAAGTGCACCGATCTCCAGTATATTATGCTAGAACTTTTCGTATTGCAGCAAAATAATGGCTATTTATCAATAATTTTACAAATATTGACTATTTTTTAATGACCAGCCTGAAAACTAGCTAGTCTGTGCCATTTTTATTGCTTAACATCCTCCACTATTATTGCTTGACATACCGGCCCAAATCATAGAATTCGACCTCTCATACTATTATTCTGGAAATTCTAACCGTATCATGAGCCCCAAAACATATGCTAAAGGGTCGTTCAAGTTTAATGGAATAAAGTGGAATAAAATAAGATACTCAGTATTAAGTTTGGGATTAAATTTATCATATGTTTAGTTGATTGTATGGTAAATTTACACAGTCAACTAAACATAGAATAAATTTAATTCAGCGCTTTATCCCATATTGAGACCTTATCTCGTGTACCAAATAACCCCTAACTACCTTAATATGTATGCTTGTAGGCATGTAATTTTTGAACCACCCCAAAATTTTATATATTTTAGCATTTAAATACTTAGTTTAGGTCTAATATAGTAATTTTAACTAATTTTGACTCTTTCATATTATTTTTATTATAAAATTAAAAAATACAAAAATAGTTTCGTTTTTCTCTATTTAATAAAGGTATTAGGTATTTTTAGAAGAATATAATTTTTTTTACCCATTTTTAATTTTTAGTATAATCATTGAAAATACTAAAAAATAGCTTCATGTCATAATATAGTTTGTTTTGATTAGTAATGATTTTAGAATTTTATAGTACGTTGTTTTAGGAAAGAAATCAACATTTTTAGTCTTATAAAACTAAAGGGCCATTTTTAAAGACAATTTTAGCCCAAGTAAACTAATTTCCTCAACCTATTAACCCAAATCCCCAACCTCCCTTACCCTTAACCCTAAGAGATCCCATCAGATCTTCTCCCATACAAGAGACAAGCCACCTTCATCACCTCAGAGTAGACCCCCCCCCCCCAATCAGATAGTCTAAGTTGTTTTATTTATTAATAAATCGCTAATACCATGTTTAGGCCGACCACTCGGGTAGGCAAGCCATATGATTTTGTTAGTTTCGAGGCGAGAGGTTGTTCCCTTAGTTAAATTTATCTGAGAAATGCCCCGAGGGATTTGCATATATTTTATTTCAGGGGTATGCCTCGAAGTGAATGTAATTAGAGGTCTTGGCGAACGTTATAGAAAAAATAGTGTAGGATACTTTAATTTTTCTTCTTTTGATTTTCTTTCATTTAGGTGGGGGCGACCTCGAGTCTTTTGTGATTTTTTTTGGGTTATTACCTCAATTTGAATGTTTTAAAATCCAACTAGATCGAGTATGCTACCGTGACTTTCACGGGACCTGGGGAGTGCCTAACACCTTCTCCCTGAGTAAAATGAACCCTTAGCCGAATCTCTGATATAGACTTAGTTTTGGAGTCCAAAGTATTTTAAAAGAAAAATTATTTTAAAAACGGTGACCTAGCACATCGAAACCAATGTCAGATGGCGAATCTGAGTTATTTCATTTTGAACACAATTCTGTATCACTTTATAATTGAAAACCCTTTTGAGATTTACTAAATCTTTTTATTATTTATAAGAGGGCTAAGTGAAAGTCGTAAAAAATGGGTGTGACATCTCTGGCGACTCTGCTGGGGAATTGCAAGTTCGAGCTAGTACTTGATCTTGTTGGTTTTTAGGATATTCATTTGAGGTTTTTATGTGTTTTGTTTGCTTTTTATTTTGTTTATATTATTTTATTATTTGCTAGTTGCTTATTTGTTTACAGTTTTTCCTTTATGTGTTACTGCTTTATAAATTGTCATCATTTTCATAACCATTGGTCTTCTTTATACAACAAGTCTTTCAGAGTACGTTTGAGATTACACGGCCTTTTTATGAGTCACTCGTGTCTTTAGGGGGGTGGCATGGGAGCGTGGAATGGGCAGACAGCTAGAGCAGCCACCATCGACCACGTGCCACCCCGAATTGCCTTGTTAGCGAACCCCAACCGTAGGTCAGCCTTTAGGTCATGCTTATGTGTATCATATCATTTAAACCTAGCAGGGTTCGGTCCCAGGCACCATGTCCCGTTGTAGGAGGCCTATCCAAATTATGTCAAAATTGGCTTATGGCCCAAAAAGACATTTAATCATCCATATGTGCTACATGTTACATCTCTTTAAGGGTGAAAGGGTCATTTGGCGGACCAAGGATATTTGAGGGTAAAATATAAAAAGGGTCCCACTCGCATTTTTCTTTCATAGTTTTAAAAAATAAAAAAAATAAAAATAAAAAAAATTCAAAAAGATTTTGCACTTTCCCATCATTTTCCAAAAAATGAAAAGTAAAATCCAAAAAGATTTTACACTTTTCCATTATTTTCTAAAAATTAAAAAAAAAGGAGAAAAAGAAAATCAAAATAGATTTTACATTTTCTATCAGTATCAAAAAATTCAAAAATAGAGTAAAAAAAAATCCAAAAAGATTTTATGTTTTCCATCATTTTTCAAAAAAACAAAAATATATTTTTTTCCAAATTAGTGTCATTTTTTAAGCTTTCTCCCATGTCCACTCTTTTCAGACTACGCGAACCTGATTCTTGTCTTTCGAGACGTGATACGTAGGCAACCCATATAGGGTCCGGTCTTCCTAGTGTCTTAGGTTCTTGGCTTCGCGGGGTCTTAGCCAAATCTTGCATGTCTAGCCACGTTTGGCCACGACGACTATTTTTGCAAAATAGGGATATTTCGCAAAGTGGTTTATTAACCCATGTCTTAGAGTCCTAAGCACACAGCAAGGTGTCCTCTCAAATTTAAGGTTCATTCCTATTGAATTTGCATGTCTAGCCAGTTTTGGCCACATCTGCCATTCTTGCAAATGAGGTCATTTTCGCAAAAGTGGTCCAATTACCCATATCTTAGAATCTTGAATCCACAACTAGGTGTCGTATTATTTTAAGGTCCGTCCTTTTTGAGTTTGCATCTTTAGCCACTTCTGGCCATATCAGTCGTTGTTGCAAAATGGGGCATCTCCGTAAATTAATTTTAGTCCGTGATATTGGGAGTTTGAATCCATAAAAGCCTTAGTGAGCATTTTTCATGTCCATGAGGTCAATTTTGTTGAGTTTGCATTAATAGCCACTCTTGACCATGTAGGTTAATTTTAAAAACATTGCCCAATCTTATCTTGTATGTGTCCAATGGGAGGTGTGGTGTCACATAGTATCTCGAGTTATTTAATCTATTTGGTGTTATTTTTCTCATTCAGGTATGGATTCATTTACCAGAGCTCGAGCACGACAAATACTTCGGGACTATCACATTTGGGAGCTGTTTGAGGAGACTTTTTATTTTTTAGTCTGTTTTATATCATTTTTGCTTTCTATTCTTATATGGTAGTATTCAATCATTTAGTTGGTCTCAGAGCCGTCGTAGTATATTTTAGTTTGTCGAGTCTATCATTATCGTACCTTCTATTTTGTATTTGAACACCGAAAAAAAGAAGAAGAATTAAATGAAAAATTTAAAAAGATTTTTATTTTTAGTTTGTTTGTCCATTACTTTTTTCAGAACTATGCATGATCTGATTCATGAGGGACATGATACGTAGGCAACCTACATAGGGTTCGATCGAATCATCATTAAAAAAAGGAAAAATCAACAGAAAAAAAAAATAAAACAAAAAAAGGAATGAATGAAGTCTGGACATGAGAAATGGGAGAAAAGAAAAGAGCAATAATAAGAAAGAAAACATGGGAAAAGAAATGAAAAACCAAGCAGTGTTAGAAAGGAAGATGAAGAAGGAAATGGGGCAAAAAGAGTGAAATTGGGATGATGCCAAATAATATTTTAACCATCGAAGCCATTCTAGAACCGTTAATTGTTGCTAGGGCATTGCATGCAAAGTGATATTTCTATCTAATAGATGCTCTAACGTTAACCCGTTAGCTTTGTTTTGATTCCATCTAATACTTTCATTGTTATCATAATAGAGAGTGGTTAGTTTGTGGCACTTTGGCGAGTCATCTGTACAACACAAAGTCAAAGAGCAAGGTAGACATGGCTAGCAAAGACTTGAACACAGGAGTTGTTAAACCGTCGAGGGAGGTTGTGGAGTTTGAGTCTGAATTGAAAGAAGAATTCCAAAAGTTGAAACAACAAATGGCAGAAATGTATCAATCTCGGATCGGGGACATCGTCCACGTTCATTCCCTACCAACTATATAGAAAATCATGCATCCATTCCACCATTGGCCCAAGCTCAAATGCCCAATACCGTTGATCTTTCACCTCAACATGCACCAGGCTTTACCCCTTACCACCATTACCAACGCACTTCCTCCCAAACTTTCCATGCTCCACCAGCCTAAACAACCACATTCCCAACTCTAGATACCTAATATTATGCCCGGAACCCACCTTCAAAGTCCTAGATCCTTACTCCTACACTTCCCACCTTGAGCCTCATGTTGAAACTAAGAAACTACCCATTAATGCAGAGCGAGAGGAGATATTTAGGAAGGTGAAGAGTCTGGAGCAATCATTGAGAAATATGCAAGGGTTAGGAAGTCAGGTGATTGTGGCTTATAAGGATTTATGTTTGTTTCCTGATGTCCAACTGCTTGTCGGGTTCAAGATGCCCAAGTTTGACTTGTATGACGGACATGGGGATCCTGTATCTCATCTGAGAGGCTATTGTAGTAAAATGAGAGGTGCTGGGGGTAAAGACGAATTACTGATAGCGTACTTCAGTCAGAGTCTGAGTAGGGCAGCTCTAGAATGGTACACCCGCCAGGACACCGGCAAATGGTACACATGGGACGATATGGACCAGGCCCTTGCCCATCATTTTTCGTACAACATAGACATTGTCCCGGATCACCTGTCTGACCAAGGTAGAAAAGAAGCCCAGTGAAAGCTTTAGAGAATATGGATTTCGATGGAGGGAGCAAGCTGTACGGGTAAATCATTCGATGGAAGAAGATGAAATAGTTGAATACTTTCTTCAAGCCCTGGAGCCTGCTTACTTCAGCCTTTGGATCTCAGCCATTGGTAATGGGAGAAATGGTGGAAGAGGGACTGAAGTAAAGCAAAGATCATGAGCTATTATGCCTTAAAAGCCACAGGCAATTTAGAACGACAAGGGAAGCTTGTCAGAAGAAACATGATGATGCTGCCATGGTTGTCTTAGGATCACGGCATGGCCCAACGGGTCCATCTCACCAATATACTCAGCATTGATCCCGAACCCAACCCCAAACCTATCCTCGAGCTCCACATAATCCACCTCAGTATTATCCTCCAAACAACGTCCAGTCATTTGTTCAGCTACTAGGTCACTCCTTATGGTAAGCACCAGCATCGCATAATACTCTTTCGCCTTCACAACATTTTCGAGCACCCAACAACCCTAGGAAACAGGGGCATAGAGGGAACAAAGGCAAAGAAATAGTTTCATGCCAATCGGATAATCCTACACAAGCTTGTTTGAAATGTTAAAATAGTCTAGCCTGATTGAGCCCCTCATCGGCTATACTCCGGATCCATATGCAAAAGGTTTTGATCCTACTGTACGGTGCATGTACCACTCTAATGTCCAAGGGCATAGAATTGAATATTGTCGTGCTTTGAAAAGGGAGATAGAAAGAATGATTCAAGAAGGGATAATTGTGGTCCAGGATAGTGACACCTAGAACATTGCACAGAATCCTTTACCTGCATATGATGATGCACACTTTGTGGAGAAGATGCGTGGTGACAGGGAGTATGAGAATCCTCATGGGAACTTGCTGACTGATGTTAATGATATTGAAATTGGTGAAGGTCCTAGTAATTTTGATGTGCAACCCAGTGGCTAAGATATTAAGCTTGGTAATTGGAAAGACACTCCTTTCTTGTCTACCCAGGGAGGAGTTTTGGTGGTTATTTTGTTGTCATTTCTATTTGTCCGGCTTATTTCAGGATTGTAATCCGGATATTATCTTGTGGCTCAAACTCTTCTTCTTCTCATTTTTCTAGTTCGTTTAGTTGTAGTAACTCGCCTAGTGTTATTTAGGATTGTTCCAGGGTTGTAACCCATGTCTATTTTGCTTGTTTTGTTCGAACCCTTTTCACCATCTGTCTAATGCAGTCTCCTATTTTCTATTAGTTCTGCTCAGGCTTTGTTTAGGTTACTCTTCCTTTTATAGCTCATTTTATCCTGAGTCTAGTGACATGACATGCACGCATAATTCTCAGCCCCATCTTGAAAGTTTGTTTGATCATGAAGCAATGACACGGTTTTGAATATGATAAAAGGAGGCATTTGAGGAAACAAGTAAAGATTCACGCATTCTGAAATAACATGAAGTTTGAATTGAGTGAAACTGAGGCAGTTAGTCTTGAAAATCAAGAGGTTGATAAGAGCATACAATAAGAATATGTCTATCAAGCAGTTTGAGGAAAATCAAACAGTGTTGAAGTGCATTATTCCACATTAATATAAGGTTGATTCAAGTCTGCTTCGAACTGGCAAGGATCATTCATTGGGACAAAGGTTTTTCCGTCGAAACTTTCTGTTTGTGATGGTGCCATCAATAGATATTGTGCATGATTTCTCTGCTTATCTTCAATTGCACGTTTGTACTTGGCAGTTTTAAGTTTGGTATGACAAAGGCATTTTATTGTGCTACCCAAATATTTTTATCCTTTGCTACCCAATTTAAGCCCTAATTTTTGTTTCAAACCCCTCTTTTGGAAGTAGAAATAGAGTTAGGAGCTATAAAAGTAAAAGAAAAAGAGAAAAAAGAACAAAAAAAGGAAAAAAGAAGAAAAGAAAAAAAGAAAAAGAAAAAAAGATAGAGAAAAGGAAAAGAAGAAGAAAAAATAACTTTGTCTTTTGAACTACGTTTGACTTGATTCTTGTCACCCCAAGATACGTAGGCAGCCTTACGGTTCAGTCACACCAAATAAAATATTTCATAATCCCCTGAAGTCAAGAGTGGGGCAAATTTTCGTAGAAATCCTATCCAAAAAAAAAAGAAAAAAAATAATCCCCCGACTCCAGAAAGTGGGGCAGAAGTTTTAATTTTGCCAAAATATCTGATTAAAAAAGTTGTAATTTTCAACCCTTTCATTTCAAATTATTTTGAGCCTTCATGCCACCCTTTCTTTCCAACCCTATCCAAAAGCCTACATTACGGTCCAAAGAAAGACCTTTTGATCACTCTTTGAGGATGCCAAATCAAATGTGTGGTGAAACTATGATCTTCTTGCATCATGGGTAATACCTTTATTTTCAGCACAAAGAGAGAAAATGACAAAATGAGAGAGTCTTATTGGTAAAAACCCTCATGAGCACTGTAAGGCGACGGCGAGTTGAAAAAAGAACAAAATCATAGAGGCTTGATGGTGAAAACCTTCAAGGAACTACAAGTCGATTGAGGATTGTGGATTAGATGGGTGAAGTGCTGAAGCCCAGTTTCACAGCGAAGAGGTACAACAAGAGTTGAATATTAGACTTGCTTGAGAGATTAGGCCACTTAATCCAAAGATGCATGTCATGGTCATTAGAGTTGGTATCCACTTCTGATAAGTTTCTACTTTGTAATTTTATTGTTAGGTATCATCTCTTACCCTTGTCCTTTCCTCTTATTTTTTTAGTCCCTTTTTGAGTCTATTTGGTAGAACAAGTGAGAAATGACTTCAAAATTTGCTACTAGCTTTCCAATTGCACAAAACAAATTCGGCTAGCACATCAAAGTGTAATATGTCAAGGAAACGTGGTATGCGCACTGAGTTGGTAACAATTAACATGCTTTGGGATTCATGTGAAATGCAAAGGTTTAGTAAATGTCAATTCATGAGAAAAATGCAATAGATAAAGGGTATGGGGATCGAATGGAGCAGAGGTGTTTTCTATGATAAGGGTTGAAAGAAAATGGGTAGTCGATAACAGCAAGGTCGTCCAAGTTGAAATCAAAGTTATTTTGGCAAGTGTAGAAGAAGCTGCCCTCAAGGTCAAGGCCACAAATTAACCACCATATTTAAACTCACAAGTTTTCTTTGATTGAAACATGAACAAAGCAGTGCAAGCAAGTGGGTTCAAAAATAAGAAAAAAAAAACAGAAAAGAAGAAAAGAATCGATAAAGGGAAGTTTCTTAAATCTTTTTCCTTACCTGTCTTGCTAGTGTGTACAAAATGTTGCTATTGCTCTTCACATTTTTCCTTTTAGAATAAAAAGTCCTTGCCTGACGGATTTTCCTCCCAATCAAAACCTTAGTCTGATGAATCTTTCTTCTAAGATAGAAGACCTAGTATGATGAACTTTCTCCTATGATCAAAATCTTAGTCTGATGAATATTTCTCCTAAGACAGAAGACCTAGCCTGATGAACTTTCTCTTAGGATCAAAAATCTTAGTCTAATGAATCTTTCTCCTAAGATAAGAATTCTAGTCTGATGAATTTTCTCCTATGATAGAAATCTTAGTCGGATGAATCTTTTTCCTAAGATAACAAATAAAAGGAACCTAGTCTGATGAATTTTTTCCTATGATCAAAATCTTAGTCTGATGACTTTTTCTCCTAAGATAGAAGACCTAGTCTGATGAACTTTCTCCTAGGATGAAAATTCTTAGTCTGATGAATCTTTCTCCGAAGATAAGAATCCTAGTCTAATGAATTTTGTCCTAGGATAGAAATCTTAGTCGGATGAATCTTTCTCCTAAGATAACAACAAAAAGGGACTAGTTTGATAAATTTTCTGCTGGGATCAAAATCTTAGTCTGATGAATCTTTCTCCTACGATAAGAGACCTAGTCTGATGATTTTTCTCCTAGGATCAAAATCTTAGTCTGATGAATTTTTCTCCTAAGATAGAAAAACTAGTCTGATGAATTTTCTCCTAGGATAGAAATCTTAGTCTGATGAATCTTTCTCCTAAGATACCACAAAAAGAAGGAAAAAAAGACCTAGTCTAATGAATCTTCTCCTAGGATCAAAATCTTAGTCTAATGAATTTTTCTTCTAAGAGAGAAATCTTAGTCTGATGAATTTTTCTCCTATGATAGAAGACCTAGTCTGATAGATTTTCTCCTAGGATAGATTTTTAATTTTCTTAAGTTATTAATCTTTAGTTTTCTTGAAATTATGGGTCCCGCCTGGAAAAGACGGTCAGATTTTACTTTAGTCAAGCTTAGTTTATAGTTTTCCTCAAGCTCAATCTTAAATCTAGGAGACACACTTCCTAGTCTTGGTCATTCAGGTTCTATTATTAGCAGACACACTTGCTAGTCAAATATTCTTGGTTTGATTCACGAGAAACTCACATCCCAGTCAAGTCTTTAGTTTTAATCTCATCATTGCATCAATAGCATAGGCGATTTACAATTTTGCTAATAACTCACAAATCTTCCAAGTCCAAATCTATGATGACCCGGCCCGTCATCTCATGTACTACCACCCCGTTTTACCCATTTATTGCTTCTTCAAGTTTCGTTATTGGCATTTGATGATTTAGAGTTGAATTGGTTTGGTTTTGGTAGAAAATGAGACACTTAGTCTCTTTAAGGAAGGCTTATATTGAAAAAGTCAACCGGATGTTGACTATTAAGTTAGAGGGCTCGGATGTGATTTTCGGTGATTCGGTTACCTTCGGGGGATGATTTTTGACTTGGGAGTGCGATCGGAATTGATTTTGGAGGTCCGGTGTAGAATTAGGCTTGAATTGGCGAAGTTAATATTTTGGCAAATTCCGGTTGGTAGGTGAGATTTTGATCTGCGGCTCGGAATGGAATTTCGAGAGTTGCAGTAGCTTCGTTTGGTGATTTTTGATATGTGTGCAAAATTTTAGATGATTCGGAGGTGATTTGGTTGGGTTTTTGATCGAATATGAGTTTTGGAAGAATTTGAAGAACTTAGGCTTGAAATTGATGAAAAATAAGGTTTTTTGTGTTGTTGGATGTGTTTTTAAGATTAGAACAAGTTTGAATATGGTATTGGATCATGTCTGTGCTTTTGGTTGAGGTCCCGGGGCCTCGGGGTGAGTTCAGGTGGTTAAACGGAATGTTTTTGGAGTTTAATTGCAGGTTCAAATTGCTTGTATCTGTTGGTTTCGCACCTGCGGTTATGGGACCGCAGGTGCGGTCTCTGTGACGACCCGACCCGTCGTCAAGTGAGTTACCACCCTGTTTCCCCCTTATTGTATTGCTTCATGTTTCAATATCAGTACTAGAGTCGATCAGGTGTAATTGAGTTGGTTTTGGTTGAAAATAAGGCACTTAGCCTCTTAGAAGGAAGCTTGTTTTGGAAAAGTCAACCGGAAGTTGACTATGTGGTTAGATGGCTCGGATGGGAATTTCAGTGGTTCGGTTAGCTTCGGGGGATGATTTGTGACTTAGGAGTGCGATCAGAATTGAATTTGGAGGTCCGGTGTAGAAATAGGCTTGAATTGGCGAAGTTGAAATTTTGGGGAATTCCAGTTGATAGGTGAGATTTTGATTCGAGGGTCGGAATGGAATTCCGAGAGTTGCTGTAGCTTCTTTAGGTGATTTTGGATATGTGTGCAAAATTTCAGGTCATTCGGACGTCGTTTGATCGGGTTTTTGATCGAATGTGAGTTTCGGAAGTTTTGAAGAAAACTAGGCTTGAATCCAATGTGTTTTAATGGTTTTAGCGTTGTTTGATGTGTTTTGAGGATTGTAACAAGTTCGTATGATATTTTGGGATGTGTTGGTATTTTTGGTTGAGGTCCCGGGGACCTCGGGGTGATTTCGGGTGATCAAACGGGCTATTTTCGGACTTAGAACATAGCAGGTTTCAGCTGTGTGTTGCAGAGGATTTTTCTTCTATGCGTTCGCGTGGTGTGTGATGCGAACGCGTAGAGTAAATTGGAAGGCCTTGGAAATTTGGTCATTGCGTTCGCAATAGCTGGTTCACGTTCGCGTATAAGGGGTTGTTTGCGAATCGCAATCGCGGGGAGGCAGATGTGTTCGCATAGTTGGAACATCTGGTGCATTGCGATCGCGGGTGAAGTACTTCATTCGCGTAGAGTAATTTCTGGGTCAACATAAGTTGTTCAATGCGAACGCGTAGGGTTGACCGCATTCGCATAGAAGAAAGGTCACCTGGGCAGACCTGTTTTAATAATATTTCATCCGCGACTTGGGTTCATTTTCCACCATTTTTTAGCAAACTTGGGAGCTTTTGGCAAGGAATTTAGAGGGTTTTGACTGGGAATCGATTGGAGGTAAGTTTTATGAGTTAAATACATGATTTTATCGAAGATTCATCCATTAATTCTCTGAAATTGGGTACAAAAAAATTGAAGAAATTAGGGCATGGTTTTTGCTATGTAAATTTGGAATTTGATGGCCCATATGAACTCCGATTTTGATAAATTTTATATGTACGGACTTGTGGACTCGGGTGATATGTGAGGAGGCTTTTAGGACTCGGGTGATATGTGAGGAGGCTTTCAAGACTCGAGTGTTATATGTGCATATGCATATACATGCATGGATCGGACTGCACGCCGCAGTAGCATATTATATTGCATAGATCGGACTGCACGCCGCAGTAGTATATTATATGGATCGGACTGCACGCTGCAGTGATATGTTATGTGGATCGGACTGCACGCCGCAGTATTATTGCGCTTGGGTTGTAGGAGCCCCTCCGGAGTCTGTACACACCCCCAGTGAGCGTAGGGCACCCATGGATCGGGCTACGCGTCGTAGCGATCATATGCATTGCATTGCATTCATGCATTCACTCCTGTTTGCACTACGTGGCATGACATTTA
>MU708022.1:6753-51709 GCA_026770625.1 Nicotiana glauca
AGCCACGTAAGTCAGGTTTCAGTGACAGACAAAGGATCAGAAGCATGCAAAGAGTCGAGTGACAATCATAGACGAGTTTGGCAAGTAGCAAGAGTTTACAACCAAAAGAATTACATGCTAAAGTAAAAGAATCAGATCGAGCAATCTTGAATAGAAGAAGAACCTCAGGAACTCAAACAGACCCCCAAAGAACTAGTGTTTTCCAGAATCAATCAGATTTAGAGAAAATAAGCAGATAAACACATAAACAGTCTCAGAGTCTCAAATAAACCCTAAAATTAGGGCTTTCACACTTAAGGAATAAATCAAACGAACACCAACATGTAGACTTAGAAATCAAACAAATTCAAAAAATTAGGGCTTTCTATCAACTAGAGATGCTAAGCAGATGAATCAAACAAAACATTTAAAAGACAGTCTCAGAAAACCTAATTTAAAATCAAAGGGTTCTGAAAAAAGGATATTTGGGGAAACTGCTTTAAACATCACACACAACATAGATCTAGCACAGATCTAAATGAATACGACAAAAAAGAACCTTGAATAGGCTAGGGTTTCTGAGAACCCTAAAGGACGAGAATGGCTTGGAAGTCACGAGATCAGATCTGAGTCGATAAGGTCGGAACCAGGCTCAAGAGGCTAAGATACGTTGGAGCAGGGCCGGAAATGGCTGAAAATCTTGAATCGATGAAGGTCTGGGTGAAGATCCTCGAAGACTGGCCTTCGAATCTTCAGGCACCAGGCATGTGAGAGCAGTAGATGATGGGTAGAGGTCGTCCATGGTTAGATGAGCCATGGATTCCGATGGATTTGAGGTCGAAAAAAGGTAGGAGGCTATTAGGGTTCCGAGTGGGTGAAAGCGTTTGAGAGAGAGGAGGGATTAGAGGCGGCGTCTTTGAGAGAAATGGGGAGGGTTTGGGGATAGTTTGGAATTAAAAAGGAAAGGGGGAACGGTGGCCGTTGATCTAAATGATCAACGGCCAGGATTAAAAGGGTTATGGGTTGGGTCGGTTAAATGGGTATTGGGTTAGGGAATTGGGCTGAGGTTTGGGGCTGAGATTGGGCTCAATTTCGGTTAAAATTGAAATGCAAAAAGGGCTAGCTTTTAAATAGTCACTTTTCCCTTATTTAATTTATAAAAAATAGTAAAGTAATTTCTGGAAGTAAATCAAATGTACTAAAATGATTAATAATAAATAATTATTGAATTAAAAATATTGGAGTCAATTTTATAAATATAATTACAATTAAATCTTAAAAGGGGCTAATATTGCAATTATGTGCAATTTAGTTTTAAAAATACTAAGTGAATTTGAAAAAATGTACAAAAATCATGTTAGTCATATTTGGGTGTAAATATGAGAATAAAAATAAGCTATTTGCCAAAATGATAGTTTTGGGAATAATTATTGGATTTTAAAATATAAAAATAGGTAATAAATTGGTTTAAAAATCATCAAAAAAATTGGTAAAGTACCAAAACTCTTTGGTGTGCTCATATATATATGCTATTTTTGAAAGTATTTGGATATATAAAATACTCAGGGAAAAATTGGGTATCAACAATATACATTAATCGCTTTCGAATAGTACATAAACTCTCCCAAAACCCGCAGTGTCCTAAGTCACAAGCTGAAGAAAGACACAATACTCACATACTCTGGAGTCTAATACAACAAGAAAATATAAGAAGTCTTTAACTTGAGGAAGAGTAGATAGGGACTCCTAGGTCTGCGGACGCGGCAGATATACCTCGAAGTCTCTACATTCATCTCGCCTCACTAGTAATGCAACTTATGTGAGGTACCTAGATCTCTACACGAAACACATGTGCAGGAAATGGCATGAGTACACCACACCCAGTAAGTGCCAAGCCTAACCTCGGTCGAGTAGTGAAGAGATCAGGGATCTCCCGGGATACCATCCCGTAGTGCCAAACATAAATGTGCAGGGGATCTCCCGGAATACTGTTCTGTAGTCCCAAAGTAAATATGCAATTCAATCAACATAAATAACAGTTTCAACAAGGAATTCTACAGTTTAGACTAAGTTCATATCAAAGAAGATAGGTAATTTTCACTAATCATGCTGCACAAAGTTCAGATAGGCAGTTAAGGCACGTAGGCATGCTTTCCTAAGCTAAACGAGATAGTTACATATACTAGTGTTGCTCAATTAAAGGAAAAATAGATATTTACTTAATTAAAATAGTGTTTTTCAACAAGCAGCCCGTGTACGCACTCGCCACCTTACGTACACGACTCTCATATATCAAACAGTACTAAATCCTAAGGGGGGTTTGCCCACACAAGGTTAGGAAAGCTACTTACCTCGAACCAAGCTCAAATCAAATTCTAAATTACGCTCTTGCCACGAGTATCCAACTCTAAGAGGCCCAAATCTAATCAAATCAATTACATAACGTAAATATAGCTACAAATAACTAATTTAGCTAATGAAATCAAAGCTAAGGCAAAAAAATAGAAAAATTCCCAAAAATCCTCCTTGGGCCCACATCTCAGAATCGGATAAAAGTAACAAATTATGAATACCCATTCACTCATGAGATCACTCGTGCAAAAATCATCTAAATTCGACGCCTAAATCCCACTCAAATCTCAAATTTTTGGTTGGGCAACTTTTCCCCCAATTTACCATCTTCTTCACTCAAATTCATTAATTAAATGAATAAAATAATTATGGATTAATGAATTATTATCAAAATAGGATTAGGAATTACCCAAAGATTTCCTCTGAAAACTCTCAAAAAATCGCCTTCCTCCGAGCTCAAAATCAAATTTTGTGATATAAATTTCAAACCCTCGAAAATCTCATTTTCTGCACAGTGATTTCCTCTTCTGTGAGGGGTCTATCGCATATGCAGAAAAACAATCGCAAGTGCGTCCTTAACTTAAGTCCTCAAGAATCGCTTCTGCGGTCAAGGGTCACTTCTGCATGCCCGCTTTTGCATCCTTTCTCCGCTCATGCGAGTCCGCTTCCAGGAGAATCTGACCGCTCTTGCGGTCTTAGCTAGGCAAGCCCAAAATTGTATTTGCGGATCTATGGCCGCTTCTACGGCGTTGCACCGGCAGCCCAAAGTGCGCAGGTTCAATTACACTAGGTGCAGCAACTTTAACCATTTGAATAAGTCTCAAACTAATTCGTTAAGCACCTAAAACTCACCTGAGGCCCTCGGGGACCTCAACCATAAATACCAATCAATCTTAAAATATCATATGAACCTAGTCGAGCCCTCACATAACATCCAACAATGATAAAAACACAAATCACTCTCTAATCCAAACTTAATGAACTTGAAATTTCCAAATTCGATAGTTGATTCCAAAACCAACCAAATCACGTCCGTTTGACTCCAAATTTTGCACACTGGTCATATTCAACATTACAGACCTACTCCAACTTCCAAAATTGGATTCCAACCCCGATATCACAAATTCTATCACTGGCCCAAAACTTCAAAAATTCAACTTTTGCAATTTCAAGCCTAAATGAGCTACGAACCTCCTAAACACCAGCCGGACATTCCCTAACCCAAATTCACCCAATGGATCTAACAAAATTGACGGAACTCTATTTCGGAGCCGTCTTTATACTATATCGACTACGGTCTAAATTCTAAGATTTAAGCTCTCATTTAGGAACTAAGTGTCCTAAAAAACTCTGAAACGCCAAATGGATCATCCCTGCAAGAGGGGCAACTATGAGCACGTGATTTTTGCCCTATACATGAGTTGTTCCCATAAAATTCAAACAAAATATTTTCTTTATTTTTTACAATTTTTTTTACGAATTTCGTGTTTATTGTTTGCATGGTATTTGTGCATGTCAAGTCAAATAAAAATACAAAATATGCATATGCATTAGGATTTATAATTTTAGTATTAATTCATTTTTTAAACAAACTAAAGAAAAATCAGAAAAATAGCATTTTTAGTGTTGAAAAGTACTACAAAATAGATATTAAATAAATTAGAGAATTTAATTAGTTTAAAAATTTAATAAAACATAAAAAGAAAACTAAAAATACAACAAAATACAAAATCAGGAAAAATTTATAAAAATACAAGAGTGAAAATGAATGTGAAAATACAAGAATTAAAAATCAAGAAGCAAAGACAAAGGAAAATAAAATTGGGCCAAATCTGGACTAAGTCCAGTTTATTTTCGTCCCAAACCGACAGACCCGGCCCACCCTATCCAAACCGGCCTAGCCCAGAACATCAGCAACCCGGTCCAGCATTGTGGACGTCAAAACGACGTCGTTGGAGAAGGCTTTGAATCTCAGCCTTTGAATCATTCCCATCTGATGGTTAGCATTAGATTGGGCATTTAAATCAAATAAATTATACAAAAAAACATTAACCCTAAAAGAATACAAGAACCCAAGACCCTGTATCATCGTCTCTACCCGTTGCCGCCTTATACCACCACCCCGCCGCCCGCCGGAATTTGCTCACGGCGGCGGCGGGTCTCCATTTCTGGCCAAATAAACATCAAAACACTCCCCGTTTCTCCCCCTATTCAAATCACCCACTGGTTCTCCCCAAATCCCACCACAACTCCCCGAATCCCTCAAACCCTAGGCGCCGCCACCACCGCCTACGACGGTGCCGACGTCCCAACCCCACCCCATGAACACCCCAAGTTCCTCTCATCCTTCTCATGCCCGATATACATTCTTTTTCCTTCAAATCGACCCCAACCGGCTCAAATCTTCCTTTTAAGATTCTGGCCAAAATCCAAACCATGCCAAACATCACCAAAATAACACCCTAGGTTCGCATTAGCCACCTCTACCCAACCACCATGCCCTTTTGTCTCAAATCTCTCCAGAATCGTTCGAATGTCAAATTGAAATTTCCGGCCAAAATCTTGATTTTTTTAAATCCCCACAATTTCGGACCATAACGTCCCTAATCAGGTGTTCTCTTATGAAAACACCTGGTTAGGTATGTTACGGGTCGGAATTTTGGACGATTGGGTTTCCAAAGGCTGGCCGGAATTTTTCTCGACAAATCAGTGAGTGTCTTTACCTTCTTATCTCTCCTTTTAATTCCTTTTATCACTCTTTTTCTTTAGTTTTAAATAGACTAATTGAATTGTTAAAATGAGAACTTTATTCTGTTCTGTTCTGTTCATTGATTTTAAGTTGTTAGAATTTTAACATTGTTATTTTGCACAAAAATCAGTCGTGAGTTGTTCGCATTTTTTTAGATAAGTATATATGAATTCTTCTATTAGTTCAATGTGATTCAGTTGACTTGTTAAGTGTTAGTTTTGTGTTGGTAAATTGACTGATTAGAATATTAGGATCTGTTCGTTTGGTTAAGATTGATAAGTGCTATTGATTAATTTTCGAATCTGTTTTTGTGACTAATGATGAATTTTTGTTTTTGATTCTGTCTTATGATTCAGAGAATTTAGTTTTAATATTTTAATTAGTTTGATAATAGGTCTTAGGGAATTGGTTATAGCTGATGAAATTAGTGTAGAATGGGGTTGGGATTGGTTTTAAGGTAATATGGGTGAATCTAAGTATGAAGTGAGGGCATTTTTGGAATTGTAAAGTAAGCTGGTGGTAATTTCAGTATAATAACAGGGGTATTATAGGAAGGAAAAATGGCAGAATCACTAGACTTGGTAAATATTAAAAGGAAGTGAGGGTAGAATAGGAATTCCAAAGGAAAAGGAATATGGTAGAAGTAACTAGAACCTTCTAGATTGGGCTTTAATGTAAGTTTCAATAAATTAGGAGTATTAACTTGTTTAACAAGTCAGAAAATGGGGGACTAATATGAAAATATTAGAAATAAATTTTCCTCCAAATTTCAACTCTATAAATAGGCAGTTTCTGCCATAAATCAGAAGTTTTTGAACCCTAGAAATTCCTAAAAATATCTTTCATCTCCAGATCTGAAATTCTCTTTTCAGATTTGATTTTCTTTCAAAAAATCCAAAAAATGTAATAAAAATCCAAAGGAAAACACTGTTTCAATTGATAGTTTCTGAAATCAAGCTGAGAGTTCCACTGTTAGATTTTAATTCTGCTGAAATTCAAAACAAAGGATATTTGAGAGGTGTTGTAATTCTGTGATGTGCTAATGTGAGAAGTTCCTGGGTTTATGAGTTTAATTTGGCTCGAAAAAAGATCCGGATTACTGCTGTTTTTATTTGTGTTTGGCGTTGTTAACTGCTGCTACTGATCCCTCGTTTTCTATTTGTTTATCAATTTCCAGGTATGAATTTGATTCTCAAATGGCCAAGGATTAATGAATGAAGTGAAGTTTTGCTTAGTGTTTATTTCTATTAATTTCATAATATTTAGTCTGTCATTTGATGATTTAGTTATTAACTGTTGTATTGGATTGTTAAGACAATTAAGCTGTATTCGTTTGTTAGTATTGATTCTATATTTTGGTAGTGAATTAGATTAATAGACTGAAAATAGCTTTGTTGCAGTTATGTAAAGCTATTCAATTGGAATTAATGTTTGAACTTATTAGCTCATGTAAGTTTTCTCATATAGGGCTTGGCTATGAAAATTGAAAAAGGTTAACTGAAGCATACAGTGTTACAGCATTTTAAAAAATTTCATGTAGAATAGCAGCAATCTGTTTCTTTTGTTAAAAACCTTCACTTGAGAATCATCTTAGTAATATTAGTTGAGGCCACTTCAAGTCAGTTATCACCTGTTATCCCTCACCTTGGCAGCCTTTTAAAACTTCAAAAAAGGTCCAGTAATAAATGATTGGAGTTTAAATCAGAATTCAAAGGAATCAATATCATATGTACATGAATAGAACGATTTGAGATAATCATCATCGCTGTTCAAATTGAAGCCTGATTTATTGTTAAGGTTTGGACTCAATAGCCTGTTCGTTCAAAAATACAGGCTTAGTGTTGAGGTTCAAAATGCATATGCGTTTGGATTCTAACAGGACGTGAATTTGGTCTTAGTGATATAGATGGGGCACGGCTCATTCTCATTGGGCTTGTCTGGAAGCCCAACATTTTTGCCACAACAACAATTATCACCTAATATCACAATAAGCAGTCAGATGTTTTAGGAATGATCGAAACAAAAAATATAGTTCACTTTGGTGATTGACTTTAATAATAAAGTGGGACGAGCCTCGCCAAATCACAAATACATAATTGCGGGGCCCTCAATAAATGCTCAATTCAAAATACTTAGAATTGGAATGACCGTTTAGCGAATTTCACGGTCTTTCCCAAAGCTAATAAACACGTAAATTGCTTTAGGCGTGTGCGTTAATAAATATTACCTTCCTAATACGGGTGTGAATTTCATGCGACCCAAATCCAAATCTCAACGGAGTCAAAATGTGTTAAAAGCCACGGGCATACTGGCACGGCGTGGTTCGATATGTCTTGTAAAAAATTCAACAAATAAAGCGGATGATTAATAAAAGGCACATAAAGCAGAACATCTATTAAAATCAGATAAAATCAGATACAACATTTGAGCGACCGTGCTAGAACCACGGAATCTGGGAATGCCTAACACCTTCTCCCAGGTTAACAGAATTCCTTATCCGGATTTCTGGTTCGCGGACTGTTAACAGAGTCATATTTCCTCGGTTCGGGATTCAATCGGTGACTTGGGATACCATTAATCTCCCAAGTGGCGACTCTGAATCTAAATAAATAAATCCCGTTCCGACTATCCTTTAAGTGGAAAAACTCCTTCCTTTATTATATCACTTCCCGGGGTGTAGTAATACGGTAAAAAGGAGGTGTGACAACAGTAGCAGAAAAAGATATGGGGTAAGTAGTTAATAGGGGATCAGGGCATTATTTCTCAAAATAACTTGCTAGGTCGTTACATAATGGCTATTATTGTTGTTGTGTTTGATGGTTGCTGGATTTGAAGGTGTACCTGCATCCCTATTATAGCTATCTCTTGTTCATGGTAGCCTTATATCTATAAAAATCTATTTATGTACTTTTCAAACAGAAGATGTATTTACTTCATATCAGTTTTGTAGACTCTATTCTTAGAAGCTCATGATTTTTACTACCAATCCTTGGGAAATGTATAAATTTCATATAATTTCTTCCATTTAATTCTTTTATTAATTTGATTGGAAATGGATAATTGTTAAATTATCTTACCTAGCGGGTTGGGTTAGATGCCATCACGACCAGTGGATTTTGTATCATGACAAATAATAATAATAATAATAATGATGATGATAATGATGATGATGATGATAATAATAATAATATACGAGGAAAGCTTTATTTGTCGCAACCCGACTGGTCGTTTTGAGCAATTGCACTTCGTTCAGTTATTTGAAGTGTTGAGTAGCTTCGTATAATGCATTGTGACTATTTGAATCGTTGGTTTATGTTTTCAGGTATTTCAGAATTAGTTTGGGAGGATGAATTTCATGATTCAAACTTTAAGTTGGAAGAGTTGACCAAGTTTGACTTTTTAGTATTTTGACATAGGATCGACATTTCTATGATTCCGTTGGGTCCGGATGGTGATTTTCGATTTGAGCGTATGCCCAGAATTTCATTTAGATATTTCTATAAGGCTTCGGCACTAATTGCGAAAGTTGGAAATTTGAAGGTTTGGAATGTTCATAGGTTTGATCGAGAGTTGACTTTGATGTATCGGATTTGGATTTTTGTTCCGGAAATTTTAGTGGCTATATGATGTCATTTGGGACTTGTACGCAAAATTTGAGTTCATTCCGAGTTGAATTGATATAGTTCGACACGGGTTTTGGAAATCGAAAGATCGAAAGTTTATTAAGTTTGAATTGTGGTGCAATTCATTATTTGATGTTGTTATGTGTGATTTGAGACCTTTAGTAAGTCCGTATCATGTTATGGGACTTGTTGGTATGTTCGGATGGGGTCCCGAGTGGCTCAAATGAGTCTCGGAGTGGTTGCGGACCATTTCTAGGCCATTTTTAGTTGCTGGTTTTTGGCTATAGCAGTGTGCATTGTGATCACGTAGAATTGTCCGTGATCTCGATGAGAATATGGGAAAAATTGGCCTGTGAATCGTGATCGCAGAAGGCTTTTTGCGATCGTGTAATGAAATTTCTGCTATCACTGACCCGACTTTGAAAGCTTATATCTTGCAATCTATAAGGAACTTGGAGATGATCTAAAAATGAAAGTTGTAGCCCTTGGTATCTAGATTTTAGAAAATCAAATTGTTATTCCTTTGGAGTTTTGTACAAAAACATATGGCTATTATACTACATGTTGTCTGAGAAAAGTTTGGGAAGAGTAATAGAAGTTTGTTCATCGCGATCGCATGGAAATATTGGGGTAGGAATTCGTAAATCGATTTTGGTTAAATTACATGAATCTATTTTTTTTATCAACAAAATAGTATATTTTTTCCTTTTGGTTGGAGATGGTCCTTTGCCAGTAGTGGGTTTTTTCTTTGTCACTTCTTGTACTCTCTTTCTTTCATAGTGAGACCCTGAGGTTTCTCATTAAGAAAGGCCGTATGAAAGAGGCAAAATCGTCCCTTAAGATGTTAAGGAAATGTGGAGCAGAATCAAAGCTGTAGATGATCGCAGGCATGATGGAAAATGAAAGCAAGAGGAAAAGGAACAAACTGTCACACTCACCCATTTTACTGTTTAACATAGTGGCTCAAAATTTTCAGCAAGTTTTGGGCTTAGACTCAATATTATTCTTTGGACTATTACTTCTGCAGTCAGCTAGATATGCCTATAATGCCTCCTTCGTCGCTCCGCTGATTGTAAAAGTTATTCGAGCTTGAGTTGCTGGACTCACTTATCCGAGTTACAGCTTCTTCGGCCGACAGAGGACTCTAGTCTCGGCATGTTTAGGAATGATTTTAGCACAAGTACTTCTTTATTTCTTTCTTAGTTGGGTTTTCTTTATATAGATCAATCTTACTAAAATAATTTAGGTAAAAACAATACCTCACCCTAGTAGTGATTTTAGATGGAAAAAGATGCAAATAACATGCACATGACTCATTTGTTAGCTTTGTTAGGGACTACAATCTCATATTTATTTTTATTGTTATGAAAAATACTCATCATGTAACACTAATCTCTCTAGTATGCACATAAATTCTCTTAATAATATTCGTAATAAGATTTATTTACTTTAAAATATATCCATGCCCTGGTCGTGGAGGATGAGTTAATGTAGGTTTAATCTTTTCTCCTTTGGCTTGTTGTCACAATCCATTTTCCCCATCCGTGAGAGGTCGTGACTGCACCTAGTCTCTATGACTAGGTAAGCCTATACAATTATGAAAAAAAATTACAAAAGGGAAAGTAAACTTATTAGCTAACTGTATTAGATACTGAATAACAATTAACAATGCCGCTCGACATGTACAATAACCGAATACTATACGTACAAAGTTCCCCCAAAACCCAAAACATCATGTGTCAAAAACTACAGAAAAAAAAATAACATCTCTATACCACCAGAGTCTAACAAAAGAATTACATAAGATAATAGACATAGGGGAGAATAGAGGGGGGGACTTGAGGTCCGCGGATGCGAAAGATATACCATGAAGTCTCCAACTATCGCTGCTTACTAATGGCGTGGCTGATAAGAAGTTGTCACGACCCAAAATCAAACCATGGTCGTGATGGCGCCTATCGTGTTACAAGACAAGCCTCCTTCCCAAAATATTACTACTAAACCGATTATAAGAAATTAATAAAATATTTCCAACATTTAAAATTTTTCATAAACTAAATCAACTCTAGATATAATTAGAAAATACGGAAACGAGCCCCAAACATCGGGGTGTCACTAAGTCATGAGCGTCTAAAATTATGAATTGAGATATATAAACTATATAACTATCCAAAGAAGAAATGATAAAAGGAATAACAAGGTCCTGCGGAATTAGCAGCTACCTTGCAATCTCTACAGATAGCCGGCCTGAACTCAAAGATCGTCGCGCTCTAACTCACGTGGATCTGCACATAAAGTGCATGGTGTAGTATGAGTAATACCACCTCAGTAGTAATAGAAATAACTAAGGAACTGAGTAGTAGTGACGAGCTGAGCAAAACCATCCAATTATTTATTTTCATAATTTACAATAAACATGAATAAACAGGTAAATTCCATAAAACCTACAAATACAACAAAGAAGTTAACAGGCAAATGCTGCAACAACAAAAGTAAATGCAACCTCACAGCCATGTCACTCCATTACTCAGCACTCGCACTCAGAATTCCACACTCAATGCTCAACACTCTGCGGTCACTGGGGTATGTACAGACTTCGGGGGGGCTCCCAAACCCCAAGTGCTAAGTACGGACAACTCACGTGACATCATATCAATACCTGGATTTGCATGGTCAACTCACGTGCTACGCGGACAACTCACGCGCTATGGTATCAATACCTGGACCCGCACGGTCAACTCAAATGCTAGGCGGACAACTCACGCGCTATGGTATTAATATCCTCACAACCAAGCCATCATATCAATACCTGGATCCGCACGGTCAACTCACGTGCTACGCAGAAAACTCACGTGCTATAGTATAAATACCTGGACCCGCACGGTCAAATCATGTGCTACGCGGACAACTCACGCGCTATGGTATAAATATCCTCACAACCAGGCCCTCGGTCTTACTCAATCATATACCTCACTAACCTCGCTATCATCAACAAATAATGGGACACATCCCACATCAAGTATCACAATATATTAGCAAATAATAGAGATTGAGGTAAACATGTACAATTATTTCTATGATTGAGTACAAATAATGTGAGCATGAATAAAGCCTAAGCATGATCTCTAACATGAATGCAAACAAGTTCAACAACAAGTAAACACATAACCACAGATAATAGCTATTAGGCCTCATAGCCTCACGGGAGGAACCAAGTCTCAATCTCTCGAGGTACACACCCACACGCCCGTCACCTAGCGTGGGTATCACCTCCAAACAATCACATGATATCAAATTCTCCTGGTTTATACGCTCAAAGCCAGAGTTAAAATTGTTACTTACCTCAACCGCGTAAAATCCTACTCTGGGATGCCCTCGTCTCTGGACTCGGTATCCAAAAGCACTGAATCTAGCCATAATTATATCAATACCATAAACTTGTGCTAAACAATCGAATTCCACAATAAAAACTATATAAACATGCCAAAAATCCGAAATCGACCAAAAACCGGCCCCCAGGCCCGCATTTCGGAATCAATTAAAAATGGCAGAATAATAATTCACATCCTCTTCCGAGTCTAACCATATAAAATTCTTCAAAATCGGACTCCGTTTGGTCCCTCAAATCCTCACTTAAAACTCCCCAAAACTCAAACCCTAACTCCCTCAATTTTAGCTTTGAAATCATCATTCAAATCCCAAAAAACGAAGATAGATTCATGAAATATAATCAAAACCGAGTAGAGAACACTTACCCCAATCCATATGATGAAAATCGCCTCCAAAATTGCCCAAATTCGATCTCCCCAACTCAAAATATGACTGAAAGAATAAATCCTAGTTTTATATATTTTTCTGCCAGTTATTCTGCCTCGTTTCTCGTGCCAAACGATCTCGAAACTCTTATTTTATGACTCCAATGGATTCCTTATGAAATTCTAATCAAGTTAGGCTTTTGAATCTGATGCCAAATCGATAGGTATCGAGAATGGAACAGTAACTAAGAAGAAGAAAAGTGAGAAGAGAAGAGGAATAAGCAGAAACAGAATACGAGAGAGAGAGAAAACACATCCACGTTGGCGTCCTAGCTGGCTTCATTTGCTGATTGTGTATCAGAATCACTCCGTTTGAACGTAATATGAATGATATATATAGGTTTTAATATTTGTAAATAGTGCAGATTTTTAAATACGCAATCAATGACAATTTCGTAATTAAACTGAAAAAATCTGGCAACCTAATTCTTAGTAAAATGACCATAAAATCCTCCTACGATGTCCAAATTCGATGATTCTTTTTGCTAAGGGTCCGTAATTATGATATGGATCTAATGCTTCAATCAAAAATGAAACCACAACTCATTTGTTCAATATGATATCATTTATACTTGAAGAAACGGCATTGAAACATAGAAAAACAAGCACAAGACAACCCAAACCTATCCAAAACTCACCCGAGGCACTCAGGACCTCAACCAATAATTCCAAAAAGTCATATATCACTACCCTAACTTAGTTAAACCTTCGGAACACCCAAAATACCAAATCAACCTCGAATTCAAGCCTAAGAACTTCTAAACTTCCAAATTCAAGCCTAATTCTACCACGGACCTCCAAATTATATTCCGGACACACTTCTATGTCTAAAATCACCCAACGAAGCTAATCAAATCATAAAAATCCAAATCCGAATTCGTTTACTCATAAGTTCCGATTGACTTTTTCTAACTTAGCTTTTTAACTAAGAGATTAAGTGTTCACTTCACTCCAAAACTACTCCGAACCCAAACCTACCAACTCGATACAACTCAACACAGCTGAATAATATATAAAGAAGCATAGATAGGGGAAATGGGGCTATAACTCTCAAAACGACAGGCCGGGTCGTTACACCCTCCCCCTCTTAAACAAACGTTCATCCTCGAATGAGTCTAGAAACATACCTGGAGTCTTAAATAGGTGAAACCTTCACTAATACCTTCTCGTCGCAATCAAATTATATGAACTCATCTTGTGGTCACATCATACTCATCACATATCCATCCATCTACCATTTTTACTAATAGGGACACTATCGGACATATAAGTCTACAAGCACGAGATCACACAATCAACACCTCAGTGCTCAATCTATAGTTAAAACCCGGCCTCAATTCCTCCAGACTGGCCCAACATCAACACACAGAAATGATATCTTGTACCACATCCAGGGAATCACAATTCGTCGATGCACAATTGATACCGAGCGCTCATGTGTGCATCTGAATGCGTGGAAGGAATTCAAAGAGTTACACTTCAAGCTGAATCAATACCGCAAGATAAGAATTCAAGAAGGTGAAGTGTTCCTAAAGGTTTTGCAGTCTCTCGAAGATAAGTACAGATGTGTCTGTACCGATCCACAAGAATCTAGTAAACCCACTCATCACTTGTGAGACTATGTAACCTAGGCTCTGATACCAAGTTGTCAAGACCCAAAATCTAACCATGGTCGTGATGGCGCCTATCGTGTTACAAGGCAAGCCTACTTCCCAAAATATTACTACTAAATCGATTATAAGAAATTAATAAAATATTTCCAACATATAAAAAATTTTATAAACTAAATCAACTTTAAATATAATTAGAAAATACGAAAACGAGCCCCAAACACCGGGGTGTCACTAAGTCATGAGCGTCTAAAATTATGAACTGAGATATATAAACTGTTTAACTATCCAAAGAAGAAATGATAAAAGGAATAACAAGGTCCTGAGGAATTAGCAGCTACCTTGCAATCTCTATAGATAGCCAGCCTGAACTTAACGATCGCCGCGCTCTAACTCACATGGATCTGCACATAAAGTGCAGGGTGTAGTATGAGTACAACCACCTAAGTAGTAACAGAAATAACTAAGCAACTGAGAAGTAGTGACTAGCTGAGCAAAACATTCCAACTATTTATTTTCATAATTTACAACAAACATGAATAAACAGGTAAATTCCATAAAACCAACAAATACCACAAAGAAGTTAACAGGTAAATGCAGTAACAACAAAAGTAAATGTAGCCTCACAACAATGTCACTCCATCACTCAGCACTCGCACTCAGAACTCCACACTCAATACTCTACGCTCATTGGGGGTGTGTACAGACTCCATAGGGGTTCCAAAGCCCAAGCGCTAAGAACGGACAACTCACATGACATCATATTAATACCTGGATCCGCACGGTAAACTCACGTGCTACGCGGACAACTCACGCACTATGGTATCAATACCTGGACCCGCACGGTCAACTCACATGCTACATGGATAACTCACACGCAATGGTGTTAATATACTCACAACCAAGCCATCATATCAATACCTGGATCCGCACGGTCGACTCATGTGCTACGCGGACAACTCACGCGCTATGGTATAAATACCTGGACCCGCACGGTCAACTCACGCGCTAGGATATTAATATCCTCACAACCAGGCCCTCGATCTCACTCAATCATACACCTCACTAGCCTCGCTATCATCAACAAATAAGGGGACACATCCCACATCAAGTATCACAACATATTAGCAAATAATAGAGACTGAGGTAAACATATAAAATAATTTCTATGACTGAGTACAAATAATGTGAGCATGAATAAAGCCTAAGCACGATCTCTAACATGAAGGCAAACAAGTTCAACAACAAGTAAACACATAACCACAAATAATAGCTATTAGGCCTCGTAGCCTCACGGGACAGACCAAGTCTCAATCCCTCGAGATATACACCCATACGCTCGTCACCTAGCGTGGGTATCACCTCCAAACAATCACATGATATCAAATTCTCCGGGTTTATACCCTCAAAGCCAAAGCTAAAACTGTTACTTACCTCAACAGCGTAAAATCGTACTCTGGGATGCCCTCGTCTCTGGACTCGGTATCCAAAAGCACTAAATCTAGCCATAATTAGATTAATACCATAAACATATGCTAAAGAATCGAATTCCACAATAAAAACTATATAAACATGCCAAAAATCTGAAATCGACCAAAATCTGACCCCCAGGCCCACATCTCGAAATTAGTCAAAATGGCAGAATATAATCCTTGTCCTCTCCCGAGTCTAACCATATAAAATTCGTCAAAATCGGACTCCGTTTGATCCCTCAAATCCTCACTTAAAACTCTCCAAAACTCAAACCCTAACTCTCCTCAATTTTCACTTTGAAATCATCAATCAAATCCCAAAAACGAAGATAGATTCATGAAATATAATGAAAACCGAGAAGAGAACACTTACCCCAATCCATATGATGAAAATCCCTTTTAAAATTACCCAAATTCGATCTCCCCAACTCAAAATATGACTGAAAGAACAAACCTTAGTTTAATTTATATATTTTTCTGCCAGCTATTTTTCCTCGTTTCTCATGCTAAACGATCTCAAAACTTGTATTTTATGACTCTAATGGATTCCTTGTGAAATTCTAATCAAGTTAGGCTTTTGAATCACTCAGTTTGACCTTATAATGAATGAGCTATGTAGGTTTTAATATTTACAAATAGTGCAGATTTTTAAATACGCAGTCAGTGGCAATTTCGTAATTAAACTAAAAAAATCCGGCAACCTAATTCTTAGTAAAATGACCATAAAATCCTCATACGATGTCCAAATTTGATGACTCTCTTTGCTACGGGTCTGGAATTACGATATGGATCTAATGCTTCAATCAAAAACGAAACCGGAGCTCATTTGTTCAATATGATATCATTTATATTTGAAGAAACGGCGTCGGAACATAAGAAAAACAAGCACAACACAACCCAAACATATCCAAAACTCACCTGAGGCACTCAGGACCTCAACTAATAATAAAAGTCATATATCACTACCCGAACTCAGTTAAAACATCGAAACACCCAAAATACCAAATCAACCTCGAATTCAAGCCTAAGAACTTCTAAACTTTTAATTTTCGCCAATTTAAGCCTAATTCTACGACGTACCTCCAAATTATATTCCGGACACACTTCTATGTCTAAAATCACTCAACGAAGCTAATCAAATCATAAAAATCCAAATCCAAATTCGTTACTCATAAGTTCCGATTGACTTTTTCTAACTTAGCTTTTTAACTAAGAAATTAAGTGTTCATTTCACTCCAAAACTACTCCGAACCCAAACCTACCAACTCGATACAACTCAACACAGCTGAATAATATATAAAGAAGCATAGATAGGGGAAATGGGGCTATAAGTCTCAAAACGACAGGCCAGGTCGTTACACCCTCCCCCTCTTAAACAAACGTTCATCCTCGAACGAGTCTAGAAACATACCTGGAGTCTTAAATAGGTGAAACCTTCACTAATACCTTCTCGTCGCAATCAAATTATATGAACTCATCTTGTGGTCACATCATACTCATCACGTATCCATCCATCTACCATTTTTACTAATAGGGACACTATCGGACATCTAAGTCTACAAGCACGAGATCACACAATCAACACCTCAGTGCTCAATCTATAGTTAAAACCCGGCCTCAATTACTCCAGACTGGCCCAACATCAACACACAGAAATGATATCTCGTACCACATCCAGGGAATCACAATTAATCGATGCACAATTGATACCGAGCGCTCATGTGTGCATCTGAATGCATGGAAGGAATTCAAAGAGTTACACTTCAAGCTGAATCAATACCGCACGATAAGAATTCAAGAAGGTGAAGTGTTCCTAAAGGTTTTGCAGTCTCTCGAAGATAAGTACAGATGTGTCTGTACCGATCCACAAGACTCTACTAAACCCACTCATCACTTGTGAGACTATGTAACCTAGGCTCTGATACCAAATTATCAAGACCCAAAATCTAACCATGGTCGTGATGGCGCCTATCGTGTTACAAGGCAAGCCTACTTCCCAAAATATTACTACTAAACCGATTATAAGAAATTAATAAAATATTTCCAAAATATAAAAATTTTCATAAACTAAATCAACTTTAAATATAATTAGAAAATACGAAAACGAGCCCCAAACACCAGGGTGTCACTAAGTCATGAGCGTCTAAAATTATGAACTGAGATATATAAACTGTTTAACTATCCAAAGAAGAAATGATAAAAGGAATAACAAGGTCCTGAGGAATTAGCAGCTACCTTGCAATCTCTATAGATAGCCAGCCTGAACTTAACGATCGCCGCGCTCTAACTCACATGGATCTGCACATAAAGTGCAGGGTGTAGTATGAGTACAACCACCTAAGTAGTAACAGAAATAACTAAGGAACTGAGAAGTAGTGACTAGCTGAGCAAAACATTCCAATTATTTATTTTCATAATTTACAATAAACATGAATAAACAGGTAAATTCCATAAAACCAACAAATACCACAAAGAAGTTAACAAGTAAATGCAGTAACAACAAAAGTAAATGCAGCCTCACAGCAATGTCACTCCATCACTCAGCACTCGCACTCAGAACTCCACACTCAATACTCTACGCTCATTGGGGGTGTGTACAGACTCCATAGGGGCTCCAAAGCCCAAGCGCTAAGAACGGACAACTCACATGACATCATATTAATACCTGGATCCGCATGGTAAACTCACGTGCTACGCGGACAACTCACGCACTATGGTATCAATACCTGGACCCGCACGGTCAACTCACATGCTACATGGATAACTCACATGCTATAGTGTTAATATACTCACAACCAAGCCATCATATCAATACCTGGATCCGCACGGTCAACTCATGTGCTACGCGGACAACTCACGTGCTATGGTATAAATACCTGGACCCGCACGGTCAACTCACTTGCTATGATATTAATATCCTCACAACCAGGCACTCGGTCTCACTCAATCATATACCTCACTAGCCTCGCTATCATCAACAAATAAGGGGACACATCCCACATCAAGTATCACAACATATTAGCAAATAATAGAGACTGAGGTAAACATATAAAATAATTTCTATGACTGAGTACAAATAATATGAGCATGAATAAAGCCTAAGCATGATCTCTAACAAGAAGGCAAACAAGTTCAACAACAAGTAAACACATAACCACAGATAATAGCTATTAGGCCTCGCAGCCTCACGGGACAGACCAAGTCTCAATCCCTCGAGATATACACCCATACGCTCGTCACCTAGCATGGGTATCACCTCCAAACAATCACACGATATCAAATTATCCGGGTTTATACCCTCAAAGCCAGAGCTAAAATTGTTACTTACCTCAACAGCGTAAAATCGTACTCTGGGATGCCCTCGTCTCTGGACTCGGTATCCAAAAGCACTGAATCTAGCCATAATTAGATTAATACCATAAACATATGCTAAAGAATCGAATTCCACAATAAAAACTATATAAACATGCCAAAAATCTGAAATCGACCAAAACCCGACCCCCAGGCCCGCATCTCGAAATCAGTCAAAATGGCAGAATATAATCCTTATCCTCTCCCGAGTCTAACCATATAAAATTCGTCAAAATCGGACTCCGTTTGATCCCTCAAATCCTCACTTAAAACTCTCCAAAACTCAAACCCTAACTCTCCTCAATTTTCACTTTGTAATCATCAATCAAATCCCAAAAACGAAGATAGATTCATGAAATATAATGAAAACCGAGTAGAGAACACTTACCCCAATCCATATGATGAAAATCCGCTCAAAAATTACCCAAATTCGATCTCCCCAACTCAAAATATGACTGAAAGAACAAACCTTAGTTTAATTTATATATTTTTCTGCCAGCTATTTTTCCTCGTTTCTCATGCTAAACGATCTCAAAACTCGTATTTTATGACTCCAATGGATTCCTTGTGAAATTCTATTCAAGTTAGGCTTTTGAACCACTCAGTTTGACCTTATAATGAATGAGCTATGTAGGTTTTAATATCTGCAAACAGTGCAGATTTTTAAATACGCAGTCAGTGGCAATTTCGTAATTAAACTAAAAAAATCCGGCAACCTAATTCTTAGTAAAATGACCATAAAATCCTCATATGATGTCCAAATTTGATGACTCTCTTTGCTACGGGTCTGGAATTACGATATGGATCTAATGCTTCAATCAAAAACGAAACCGGAGCTCATTTGTTCAATATGATATCATTTATACTTGAAGAAACGGCGTCGAAACATAATAAAAATAAGCACAACACAACCCAAACATATCCAAAACTCACCTGAGGCACTCAGGACCTCAACTAATAATTCCAAAAAGTCATATATCACTACCCGAACTCAGTTAAACCATCGAAACACCCAAAATACCAAATCAACCTCGAATTCAAGCCTAAGAACTTCTAAACTTTCAATTTTCGCCAATTTAAGCCTAATTCTACCACGTACCTCCAAATTATATTCCGGACACACTCCTATATCTAAAATCACCCAACGAAGCTAATCAAATCATAAAAATCTAAATCCGAATTTGTTTACTCATAAGTTCAGATTGACTTTTTCTAACTTAGCTTTCTAACTAAGATACTAAGTGTTCATTTCACTCCAAAACTACTCCGAACCCAAACCTACCAACTCGATACAACTCAACACAGCTGAACAATACATAAAGAAGCATAGATAGGGGAAATGTGGCTATAACTCTCAAAACGATAGGCTGGGTCGTTACAGAAGTCCTTTGATCTGCACACGAAAACATGTGAAGAAGAGTAGCATGAGTACACCACAATGGTATCTAGTAAGTTCAAAGCCAAACCTCGGTCGAGTAGTGACGAGGTCAAGTCAGGCCCATTGTTTTATAATAAATAAAGCAAGTAAGTGTACATTATAATAAAAGACTGGAATTTAAACAAAGAAAGACATAGCAAAGTAGCAACACGGAACACAGGGATAAATAGCAGGGGGTCTCCTGAGATACCGTCTTGTAGTCCCAAAATAAACATGCAATGATATCTCCCGAGGAACCGCCTTGTAGTCTCGAAAGTAAATATGCAGGGAGAACTCCCGACGAACCGCCTTGTAGTCTCAAAAGTAAATATGCAGGGGGATATCCCGAGATACCGTCTCGTAGTCCCAAAGTAACTACACAGCTCAAACAGATAAAGATATCAGCTACAGCAAAAGAACCTACAATTTAGACTAACTACAAGTCAAGAAAGAAGCAGGATTCACTAAACATACTACAAAGAGTTTAGATAAACAATTAAGACATGTAGTGTAACGATTTGACCGGTCATTTTGAGCATTTGCATTTCGCTCGCCACTTCTCATGCATGACTAGCCCTGCATGATGTATTATGACTTATATAAATCGTCGGTTGTGGTTTTTAGGTTAATCGGAACAAATATGGAAGGATGATTCTCAATTTGAAGCTTTAAATTTGAATGGTTTGACCAAGTCTTGACTTTTTAGTATTCGATCTCGGATTTGAATTTTTATAATTTGGTTAGCTCTGTTGGGTGATTTTGGACTTAGGAGCATGTTCATAATGTATTTTAGAGGTACGTGGTAGATTAAGGCCTAAATTGGCGAAATTGAAAATTTGGCATTTTCCAATCGGTAGTGGAAATCTTGATATCGGGGTCGGAATGGAATTCCAAAAATTGTCCATTGTGTCACTTGTGACATGTGTGTAAAATTTTAGGTCATTCGGATGAGGTTTGATAGGTTTTTGGATCTGTTGCGGAATTCAGAAGTTTTTGAAATCCTTAGGCTTGAATCTGAGGGTAATTTTGTGATACGATGTCGTTTTTAGTGTTTCGAGGGTTGTTATGAGTTTGAACGATGGTATGCGACTTGTTCATATTTTTAGTTGAGGTCCTAGGGGCTTCGAGATGATTTCACATAGTTTTCGGAGAGTTTGAACTTGGGAAATTGCAGTTGGTATTGCTGCTTCTGTTATATCCGCACCTGCTGATTGGGGACCGCAGGTGCGAGCTCCGCAGGAGTGAAAGAGAGCGCAGATGGGCACCAGGGGTCGCAGGTGCAGTTTGGTCCCCGCATCTGCGATGACCGCAAGTGCGGTCAGGCAACCGCAAAAGCAGAAATGCTTTTTTATGAGATTTCGCAGAAGCGGAGGTTTTTGCGCAGATGCGTCCCCATAGATGGGTAATGGGGACCGCAGATGCAAAAGGGATGGGCAGAATATATATAAAGGCTCCTTCGCGATTTTCAGTCATTTCTTCATCGTTTTTGGTCGATTTTGGAGCTCCAAATTGTGATTTCAGGAGGGAATCAAGTTTTTCCAGAGAGGTAAGCTACTTAGGCTTTGTATCTTGTGTTTATGGTGATTGTTTCATTGTTTAATCATGAAAATTAGTGGGAAAAAGAGAGAAAGAGTTGGGAAAATTAGGGCTTGAAATTGGAGAGTTAAATTGGGGATTTGAAGGGCCGTTTGAGGTTCAATTTTGATGATCTTGGTATGTATAGACTTGTGGGAGGATGGTGATTCTATTGGTGTGATTTTTATTGGATTCTGAGACATGGGACGGGGGTCGGGTTTGGCCAATTTTGGGATTTTGAATTTAGTTTTATAATTTTCGTGTGGGCTTTGTCCCTTTGGCCTGTATTGATGATATGATTTTGATTTTGGATAGATTCGAGGTGATTTGAGGCCGAGTCAAGCGACAAGTGCATGGTGGTGTAGATGTTCGTCCGGATTAAGGTTAGTAATGATTGTAAATATTGTCCTGAGGGTATGAAACCCTGGATTTTACATTGTTGTGCTACTTTAAGGTGACACACACACTAGATGACGAGCGTGGGGTCGTACTCCATTGAGGATTGTGACTTGGTACGTCCCGTACGACTATTGAGTCACGTATTTGATTGAAAACTATTTCATTCTATTATATTTTGGAAAGTATTATTATGTTTTGAGTTGAATGCCATATTTGGGCCTCGTGCCAACTGTTAGATTCTTAGGGGCTTTTACTACTATTCATCACTGTTTTGACTTAATATTTGTACTCAGTCATGTTGTGTTTTACTGATTTCATAACTCAACATTATTTACTTTATTTTGATACTATAAGTGATGTTTTAAGCTGCACGTCCTATTTTACTGATAGTTCGAGTAGCTTGTGAGGTTAATGGCTGAGAGCGGCCGAGGGCCTGATTGTGAGGTTGATGATTGAAAGAGGCCGAGGGCCTGATTGTGAGGATTATATATATATATATATATATATATATCAGGCTGCACGCCACAATATAGTGCTTGGGCTGTAAGAGCCTCTCCGGAGTCTGCCCACCCCAAGTGAGCACAATCGACTATATATCTATTGATTGGGCTGCATGCCGCAATGGAGGGCTGTAAGAGCCTCTCCGGAGTCTGCCCACCCCAAGTGAGCAAAATCGACTATATATCTATTGATTGGGCTGCATGCCGCAACGGCTATTATAAGGTACCTATTGAGCGTGAGTTCTGAGAGTGAGCGATGATTGATGAGAGTTGAGTCATGAGTGACTGAGAGGCTTTCCCGAGGGGATATATATACATATATACGGGTGATGCTTTGCCTGAGGGTCTTGTATTATGAAATTACTGTTTTCACTCATCTTTATACTGAGCCTCTATTAAAAATGTTAAACAAATGTTTTGAACAACTTTCACTGAAACTGGATCTTTACGAGTTGTTTGGAATTAAATTACTGATTTGGTTTTGTTATTTCCACTGAGATTTCTATATTATGTGATGTATATGAATGACCGAGAGGTTTTGCCCGAATGGCCGTTTATGATTTATGTTTGCCCGAGGGGCTGTATACGAACTATTTTGTCCGAGGGGCCGATTACGATTTTCATCGCTTTCACTATAAACTACGTTGAACCTCTATTGAAACTGTTAGAAGATATTTTTCAAAGGATTTTACTAAAATTGGAGAGATAATTTGATTTGTATCTTGTTTTGGAATCATACTGTAACAATTGTGGTGCTATGACACGGATTACGTGATTTCTTAATGCTCAGTCTTTGTTACTTTTATTACTTACTGAGTTGGCGTACTCACATTAATCCCTGCATCTTCTGTGCAGATCCAGGTATATTCTGAGCTCGGTGGCAGGTTATTGGAGTTAGCAAGGTAGCTGCCTGTCGATCGTAGCCCTGCTTTTCTCCCTCCTTATTCTCACTTAGTGTATTTTGTGTTTTTCCCCGACCATGTGGATCTTGAGGTTGTCAGACAATTGTAGTAGATGCTCATGACTAGTGACACCCTGATATCAGGCTTTTTTTCCGCACTGTTGTTTTGTTTAAAACTCTATATAAAGGTTTATTGTTAAATAGATTTAATTTTATCCAAAGAATTGAAATACTGATTGGTTTTGGGTTTGTGTCGGCTGTCGTAATTCCATGATATGAGCCATCACAACCGGGTTGGTTTTGGGGTCGTGACACGTAGACATGCTATTCTCGGCTAACATAATAACTACACATACGAATATACTCAGATAATACGAAAACAGGCTATTATTCAGTAAAAATCAAGTTTTTCAACAAATAGCTCGTGTACGCACTGGTCACCTCACGTACACGGCGCTCACATATCATAACAACACCACATCCTAAAGGAAATTTTCCCCACACAAGGTTAGGCAAGCCACTTACCTCGAACCAAGCTCAATCAATTGGTAACAATGCCTTTTCCATAAATATCCGACTCCGAATGGCCCAAATCTAGCCAAAGTCAATTACATATCATAAATATAACTAGAAGAAACTAATCTAGTTAATGAAATCAAAGCTAAAGCGAAAAATTAGAAAATCGCCCTAAAAGTCTCCCTAGTCCCACGTCTCGGAATCAGGTAAAAGTCACAAAATACAAACATGCATTCACTCATGAGTCCAACCATACAAGAATTTCTCAAATTCGAGCTTAAATCGCCTTTCAAATCTCAAAAACTTAGTCTAGGAAGTTTCAACCATTTCCCCCCCAATTTCCCACTTAAATCCCTAATTAAATGGTGGAATCAACTATAGATTAATGAGATATAACCATAAAAGAGTTAAGAATCGTTACCCACAAGCTTCCTCTGAAAAACCCTCAAACTTTTGCTTCAATCCGAACTCTCTAGGTCCAACAATGGAGAATGAAATCAAACCCTCGAACTTAACCCTTTTCTGCCCAGCGATTTTTCATATGCGGGCCAAGAATCGCACCTGTGATGCCGCACCTACGGAATTCCCCTCGCAGGTGCATAAATGACTTAAAGGGATGGCTCCACATCTGCAAAGAAAGGGCCCCCACCTGCGAGTGTGCGCCTACGAAACCCGGTCCACTTCTGCGGTCTTCTTCGCTCCTACGGGTCGTTAAGTGCTTCTGCGGTCATCGCAGATGCGACACTGCCCTTGCACCTGTGACCCCTGCAAGATCCTCTCATTTTTGCTTCTGCGTGTGCCTCTCCGCATGTGCGATCCCGCACCTGCAGTCTCCCCACCGCAGGTGCGAAAACACCAGAACTTAGATAGCTTCAACAATTTCATAAGTCCAAAACCCAATCCATTAGGCATCCAAAACACACCCGAGGCCCCTAGATCCTGAACCAAACATACCAACTAGTCCAAAAACACCATACAAACTTAGTCGAGCCCTCAAATCACATCAAACAATGCTAAAAATATGAATCACCCTTCATTTCAAACTTAAAGAACTTGAAATTTCAAATTTCTACATCCGATGCCGAAACCTATCAAAGCACGTACGATTGATGCCAAATTTTGCATATAAGTCATATTCAACAGTATGTACCTACTCCAACTTTCGGAATTAGAATCCAAGCTCGATATAAAAAACTCCACTAATGGTGAAATTCTCCAAAAATTTGACTTTCGTCATTTCAAGAATAAATAAGCTATAGACCTCCAAAATACAATCCAAACACACCCCTAGGTCCAAAATCACTCAACGGAGCTAACGTAACCAACAAAACCCCATTTTGGTGTTGTCTTCACATAATTCTGACTACGGTAAAAAATTCTAAGACTTAAGCTTTCGTTTAGGGACTAAGTGTCCCAAGACACTCCAAGACAAAAAACAAAACCTCCCAGCAAGTTACATAAGCTAAAAAATATACAGGGAAAGAAGCTAATAGGAGATCGGGGCTATAACTCTAAAAATAACTGGTCGGGTCGTTACACTTGTACAAAATTAGTTACTGAAAATATGAGTGTTCAAGGTTAGTATTATCCAACCAAGCATTATTGGCTTTTGCTATTGTATGAAATAGGATATATCAGAATATATAATTTCAAATCTTTTGTGCTTCATATTGCATGCTACACTTAAAAAAGTTACAATCTTATAGGTAATTCCCATTATATTGAGAGAGATTAATATTGAAAAGACCCTAAAGTGGATTTTCCTTGCTTATAGATCCAAGGTGATATGGGAATGTACTACCATGAAAGCAGTAAACATGACATCATCTCACAACTTTTGTTATGGTTGGAGATAGTCCTTTGCCGGTAGTGGATTTTTGGCTTTTCCACTTCTTGTACTGTCTTTCTTGCTTACTGAGACCCCGAGGTTTCTCATTTAAAAAGGGCATATGGAGGAGTCAAAAACATCCCTTAAGATGTTCAGGAAATGTAGAGCAGAAGAAGAGCTGTTGATGTTGTCAAGCATGATGGAAAATGAAGGCAAGGGGAAAGGGAAGAAACTGTCACACTCGCCCATTTTACTGCTTAACATAGTGGCTCAAATATTCCAACTAGTGTTGGGCTTAGACTCAACAATATTCTTTGAACCATTACTTATACACTCAACTAGATACACTTGTAATTCCTCCTTCATCGCTCTGCTCATTGCCAGAATTGTTAGAGCTTGAGTTCTTAGACTCACTTATTCGAGTTAAAGCTTCTTCGGCAGACGGAGGACTCTAGTCTCGACATGTTTAGGTATGATTTTAGTAGAGGTACTTATTAATTTCTTTCTTATTTAGATTTTCTATATATTTATATATATATATATATATATATATCAATTTTACTAAAATTATTTATGCAAAAATAATACCTCACCCAAGTAGTGCTTTCAGATGGAAAAAGATGCACATAACATGCACATGACTCATTTAACTTTTTTAAGGACTAAAATCTCATATTTATTTTATTATTGTGAAAAAAAACTAATCAAGTAACATTAATCTCTCTAGTATGCTCATAAATTATCTTAATATAATATTCATAATAAAATCCATTTACTTTGAAATATATCGATTCCCTGGTCGTAGATGATAAGTTAATGTAGGATTAAGTTTTTTTTCCTTTGGCTTGTGCCAAATTAGTTGCTAGAAATATGAGTGTGCAAAGTTAGTATTATCCAATTAACCACTATTAGCAAATGCTATGTTGTGAAATAGGAAATATCACAACATATTGTTTTAAATCTTTTGGGCTTCATATTGCATGCCACACTTAAACAAGTTACAATCTTACGGGTGATTCCCATTATATTGTGTGAGACCAATGTTGGAAAGGCACCAAAGTGAATTTTCCTTGCTTAAAGCTCTATGGTGCTTTGGGGAAGTACTAGCACGAAAGGAGCAAACATGGAAGCATATCACAACTTCCGTTATGGTTGAAGATGGTCCTTTGCCAGTAGTGGGTATTCCGCGGCGTCACTTCTTGTACTGTTTTTCTTTCTTAGTGAGACCCCGAGGTTTCTCATTAATAAACGGCGTATAGAGGAGGCAAAAGCATCTCTTAAGATGTTGAGAAAATGTAGAGTAGAAGCAGAGTTGTGGATGTTGGCAGGCATGATGGAAAATGAAGGGAAGAGAAAAAGGAAGAAACTTTCGCACTCACCCACTTTATTGCTTAACATAGTGGCTCAAAATTTGCAGAAAGTGTTGGGCTTAGACTCAACACTATTCTTTGGACCATTACTTCTGCAGTCAGCTAGATACACCTGTAATTCTTCCTTCGTCGCCCCACTCATTGCCGAAGTTGTTCAAGCTTGAGTTGTTGGATTCACTTATCTGAGTTACAGCTTCTTCGGCCGACAGAGGACTCTAGTCTCGCCACGTTTAGGCATGATTTTAGCATAGGTACTTCTTCATTTCTTTCTTATTTATTTTTATTTATATAGATCAATTTTACTAAAATAATTAACTCAAAATTATTACCTCACCTTAGTAGTGCTTTCAGATGGAAAAAGATGCACTAACATGCACATGACTCATTTGTTAACTTTGTTAAGGACTAAAATCGCATATTTATTTTATTGTTGTTAAAAAATTCATCAAGTAACATTAATTTCTCTAGTATGCACATAAATTCTCTAAATATAATATTCATAATAAGGTTTATTTACTTTGAAATATATCCTTGCCCTGGTCGTGGAGGATGTGTTAATGTATGTTTAATCTTTTTTCCTTTGGATTGTGCCAAATTAGTTGCTGGAAATATGAGTGTTTAAGATTAGTATTAGAATATATAGTTTTAAATCTTTTGCGCTTCATATTGCATGTCACAATTAAACAAGTTACAATCTTGTAGGTAATTCCCATTGTATTGAGTGAGATTAATGTTGGAAAAGCACCAAAATAGATTTTCCCTGCTTATAACCCCATAGAGCTATGGGAAAGTACTAGCACGAAAGTAGTAAACATGGCAGCATCTCACAGCTTTCGTTATGGTTGGAGATCCTCCTTTGAGGAAATGTGGATCAAAAACAGAGTTGTTGATAACATATATGAGTCCACCAAACTATAGAGCACCTGATCCTCTATGAGTTTCTACTGAGAATACTTATGAAGCAGTAAGTAAAAGAGACACAGGATTTTTACGTGGAAAAATCCCACTCAAGAGGACAAAAATTACGACCTACACTTGTAGGATTTAAACTTCACTAACTTGTAATCTCGCTATTACAAGCCACTTTGTAATGACTCTATTACAAAGACTTCAACTTAACTAACTTATGATACTCTTACCACAAGCCACTTTGTCACTCTTTAGTTACAAAGACTTTGACGTATGACTAACTCTAGTCACAACAAAAACTTAGAGGGTTTGTGATTTTTGTGTTCCCTAAAACACAGCTTCTAAGAAAGCAAGATAGGAGTTACAATGAAGAACAAATAACAAGATTTCAACTCAACTAAGGATACATATAGACTTTGTAAAATCGATCCTTTAATGGAGTTGTCTTCTTGTTCTTGACACACTAGTGACTTCAATGCTGGATAAACACTTTACATTTTGAGAGAATATCACTAAATGCACAAGTGAATATGTTGTTCCTTGCATCAGGTTGTTATACTATAAAATAAATCACAATGGTGATGTCAATTCTTGGTACACGTTTCTTCCTAATGAGAAGCGACTACTGCACTATCTGTTTCACTATCGCGTGTATAGTTGTGGACAATCACTTTCTGGAGTTGCATTCCAACTGTATAGTTGACTTGTACTTCTGTCAAGGAACCCTAAGGGACCAGGTCCCTATTATGTTCCTCTTTGTAACAGTTGCGAGCAACCACTTTCTGCAGTTGCATTCCAGTTGTACAATTGACTTGTACTTCTGTCAGAGAACTCTAAGGGACCAGGTCCCTATTGTGTTCCTCCTTGTAGTTGTTTACTCATTTGCTGGAGATCAGACTTGACGTTGTTCATTTGAAATGTATACCAAGTGGGTCAGGTTCTCTATCTGGTTCTTAACAATAAGTTTTCTAGATCATCAAAACATAAGAAGCATAAGGCAAAGACATTGAAAACCCATCAGCTGTGGATGTTGGCAGGCATGATGGAAAATGAAGGGAAGAGAAAAAGGAAGAAACTTTCACACTCGCCCATTTTATTGCTTAACATAGTGGCTAAAATGTTCCAGCAAGTGTTGGGCTTAGACTCAATACTATTCTTTAGACCATTACTTCTGCAGTCAGCTAGATACATATAATTCTTCCTTCATCGCTCCGCTCATTGCTAGAGTTGTTCGAGCATAAGTTGCTAGACTCACTTATCCGAGTTACAACTTCTTCAGCTGACGGAAGACTCTAGTTTCGGCATGTTTAGGCATGATTTTAGCACAGGTTCTTCTTCATTTCTTTATTTTTAAGGTTTTATTTATATAGATCAATTTTACTAAAATAATTTATGCAAAATTAATACCTCATGCTAGTAGTTCATTTAGATGGAAAAAGATGCACATAACATTCACATGACTAGTTTGTTAACTTCTTTTAGGAATAAAATCTCATATTTATTTTATTGTTGTGAAAAAATTCATCAAGCAACATTAATTTCTCTAGTATGCACATAAATTTTCTTTATATAATATTCATAATAAGGTTTATTTACTTTGAAATATATCCGTGCCCTGGTCGTGAAGGATGAGCTAATGAAGGTTTAATCTTTTCTCCTTTGGATTGTGCCAAATTAGTTGCTGGAAATACGAGTGTTTAAGGTTAGTATTATCCAACTAACCATTATTAGCATTTTCTAGGTTGTAAAATTGAAAATATCAAAATATATTGTTATAAATCTTTTGCACTTCATATTGCATGTCACACTTAAAGAAGTTACAATCTTGCAGGTGATTCTCTTTGTATTGAGTGAGATCAATGTTGGAAAGGCACCAAGGTGGATTTTCCTTGCTTATAACTCCATGTTGCTATGGGGAAGTACTAGCACAAAAGTAGTAAACATGGCAGTATCTCACAACTTCTATTATAATTAGAGATGGTGCTTTGCCGGTAGTGCATTTTTAGCTTTGCCAGTTTTTGTATTGTCTTTCTTTCTTAGTGAGACCCTGAGGGTTCTCATTAAGAAAGGGCGAATCGATGTGGCAACAGTGTCCCTTAAGATGTTGAGGAAATGTGGAGCAAAAGTATAGGTGTAGATGTTGCCAGGCATGATGAAAAATGAAGGCAAGAGGAAAAGGAAGAAATTGTCACACTCGCCCATTTTACTGCTTAACATAGTGGCTCAAATTTTTCAGCAAGTGTTGGGCTTAGAATCAATACTATTCTTTGGGCCATCACTTTTTTAGTCAGCTAGATACACCTATAATTCCTCCTTCATCGCTCCGCTTATTACAATAGTTGTTCGAGCTTGAGTTGCTGGACTCACTTATCCGAGTTACAGTTTTTTCGGCCGACAGAGAACTCTAGTCTCGGCATGTTTAGACATGATTTTAGCATAGGTATTGCTTCATTTCTTTCTTATTTAAAGTTTCTTTATATAGATCAATTGTTTCTAAAATGATTTACGCACAAATAATACCTCACCCTAGTAGTACTTTCAGATGGAAAAAGATGCACATAACAACACATGACTCATTTGTTATCTATTTAAGGACTAAAATCTCCTATTTATTTTATTGTTGTAAAAAAAAATCAAATAAAATTAATCTATGTAGTATGCACGTAAATTCTCTTAATATAATATTCGTAATAAAATTTATTTACTTTGAAATATATCCATATCGTGGTCGTGGAGAATGAGTTAATATAAGTTTAATCTTTTCTCCTTTGGCTTGTGCCATATTAGTTGATAGAAATAAGAGGGTTCAAGGTTACTATTATCCAACTAACCCTTAATAGCATTTTCTATGTTGTGAAAAAGGAAATATCAGAATATATAATTTTAAATCTTTTGTGCTTCATATTTTATGTCACATTTAAACAAGTTACAATCTTGTAGGTGATTCCTAATAAATTGAGTGAGATCAATGTTGTAAAGAAACCAAAGTGGATTTCCCTTGCTTATAGCTCCATGGTGCTATGGGGAAGTTCTAGCACGAAAGCATTAAACATGGAAGCATCTCAAAACTCCCATTATGGTTGGTGATGTTCCTTTGCCAATAATGGGTTTTTTTTGCTTTGCCACTTCTTGTACTGTCTTTCATTCCTAGTGAGACCGGTTTCTCTTTAAGAAATGGCATATGGAGTAGGCAAAATCGTCCCTTAAGATGATGAAGAAATGAGGAGCAGAAACAAAGTCATAGATGATGGTAGGCATGATGGAAAATGCAGGCAAGAGGAAAAGGAAGAAACTTTCACACTCACCCATTTACTGCTTAACATAGTGGCTCAAATTTTCCAGCAATTGTTGGTTTTAGACTCAATAATATTCTTCAGACCATTACTTCTGCAGTCAGCTAGATACGCCTATAATGCCTCCTTCGTCGCTCTGTGATAACTAGGGATTTTGACGTATTTTATGCTCATTCTTGCTTACGCTTTGATTATAAATTGTTACAAAATAGTTCCAAAAGGCTCATAAGTTGTGGTTGATTGCAGGTTTGATCGACAAAGTGACGATATGTCAAAGATCGGCTCAAAAGGAGTAAAATCTGTACAAGTACCAAAGACAAGGCAAACTCAGGACAAACAGGTCTAGTGCGGCTACACTACACTTTGTGTGGTCCGCACTAGAGAGGTTCAAAGACTTAGGAATTAAGGCTTCAAGCAACACGGCTGCACTACATTATATGCGGTCTATGGTGGATTTCTGCGGCCGCACTACCATTATGTGCGGTCCGCAGAGGAGAAGATCAGAGAGATGTCCAGTGCCCAACTTCAAGCCCATGCGGTCCGCGGTCATGTTTGTGTGGACTGCGCTAGTTGCCTCCGCGGACATAGTCCATTATGTGCGGTCCATGAAGCCTGGGTTCATAGAGCCAAGACTTCAAGTCCAAGATCCTACTGCAGCTGCAGTCCATTTTGTGCGGCCCGCACTGATCCCGCAGGGGAATCTTTTGTCCAGTTTTTCCAGCCTAGTATAAATAGAACCTTTTTCTCTTTTTAGGGTATTAGTTAATTTAGAAAAGTAGTTTCGCTCACGAGAAGCTATTTTGTATCCATTTTGGGCACCTTAACGTAGATTTAACAATTGAATCATTATATTTACTTTAGTAATTTAAGATTATGTCTTTCTCTTCATCTATTTCTCTGATTTTATCTTCAAGCATGATTAGCTAAACCCATTAGCTAGGGTTGTGGCTCAATCCCAGTGTGGGTAATTGATAGGTGTTGATATTTAAGGTTCGATTGATTATGGGTATATGTTATTTGGGTCAATTTTATGGTTTAATTTATGAATTAGTAGTTGCAAATACTAGTTTGTGCTAAGTTGACTTGGCTCTTCTTGAGAAAGAGAGCATAAGTCTCCAAAATTGACTCAACAAGGAATTGGGATGGACTCATGAGATTTGATATTTTCAATTAAAGGGTTAAACCTCGAGAGAGTAATTACCCGACTTGAATCCTAGTTGCTCGAGAAAATATGCATACCCAATTTGTCTCGAGAGAGTCAATTGGGCAAAACCACTCTTTCTACCGAGAGGTGTAGAGTGGGTAGTATTAAGTTACGATTATAACATATTTACCCAATCATGTCAATCGTGCCTTAGAAGCAATTACCCGTCAATTAGCCACCTAGGTGAAGAGTCACTACCCTAGTGCCCCTTAATCTATTAGATACAACTCGTAGCAATCTAATCTAAGCATAATCTGGTTTCAATCTTAATTTGTAGTTTGATATTAGTAGTTTTATATAAAAAAAACCCAAAAATGAATGGAAGACAAATTAAGAGCATACAAGCAATCCTAAGCTAAATATATACTCGACTCTAATGCTAGCTCTTTATGGAATCGATCCCGACCCACAAATCGGGTAAAAGTTATTGCGACCCTCTCTCGCTACTTTTTAGTGGTGTGGAGTTGGCTGCGATCAATGTTTTGGCACTGTTGTCAGGGAGCTAACAATTTTGACTATCTATTTAGTTAATTTTATGTTTTATTCTTCTTTACTTCTTTGTTACTTTCTTGTTTGTGTTACTAATCAGGTACCAATATGGCACTGAACAATGCTAATAACCCTCTTGGAAACGTGATAGGGGGGGATGAGGTAGACGATTTTGAGCAAGATGATCAACCTCCTGCACCTCAAGGACAACGGTGAGGCCGGAATGCCAATGCTAATCCAAATGATAATATTCCAGACCCTCCCCCGCAACCTCCAAGAGTAGCTCCCAGAGCATTACCAAATCAAGGGTATGCAAGTGCTATTGTTCCTCCCCGAATCCAGGCCGGGAATTTTCTAATAACTAATGTGATATTGACCTTGCTCGAGCAATGTGGGTATTTCAACGGCTCCTCCGATCAAAATGCCTAAAAGCATCTCAAGGGGTTCATAGATACATGTTGGGGGATCAAGCAAACAAATGTGTCTGAAGACGCTCTTAGGTTGAGACTTTTCTCGTTATCACTTTGGGGAAAGGCATTAGATTGGCTAGAAGACTCCCCAATCATTCCATCACAACTTAGGATGAGTTTGCGGATAAATTTATTGCTAAATTCTTCTCACCCCGGGCATATGGCGACACTTCGAGATGAGATATTGGCTTTCAAGCAAGAACCCACGGAACCTTTGCATGAGAATTGGGAGCGGTTTAGAACAATGGTGAAAGAATGCCCAAACAACGATATGACCGAGGCGATGATTCAACAAACCTTCTATCGGGGCATCAATACTACAAATCAATGCATAGTCAATCAATTGGCTGGGGGTAATTTTTTGAAGGTGTCTTATGACAAAGCTTACGAGATTCTTCATGAGATGGCCGAAACTTCTTCGGCATGGCAAAGTAGGGCAATGTTCCTCAAGGCAACCCTATGGCTATTCATTTGCATAAGGAGTTACACGACCATGGACAAGTTATAGCGGAGTTGACGATTACTATGAATCAATTGGCTAGGGCACAGTTGCAATAAGTCCAAAACCCTTGCCAAGTGAATGCTATGGAAGGTGTTAGTATGCTTACCAACAAGAGAAGGCAAAGAAGGCAACAAAACCAAGGGAATTTTGAGGAATTTGGTGAATATTGTGATGGGTTTCAAAATGATGGCTATGATGAGCGAAATGAAGAGGTACAATATGTTAACAACTATCAAGTCAATAGAGGCAACTCTTCAAACCAAAAATGGTAACCCCAAGGAAATTGGGGAAATCAACAACAAAGCGGTGGTAATTGGAACAACAATAACAACCAAGGTGGTAATTGGAACAACAACAACCAAGGGGGTAACTGGAGGAACAATAATCAAGGCAACCAAGGGAATTGGAATGGTAATAACAACAATTGGGACAACAATGGTCAAGGCGGGTGGAATAACAATGGAAACCAAGGCAACGAGTGACAAGGTTTTCAAAGGCCCCAGATGTACCAACAACCGAACAATCCGCCTCCGTTTCAATCTCAAGGATCTACTTCTTCGGGTAATTATATGGGAAGAATAGAAATGATGTTCAAACAAATGATGAAGAAGAACCAAGATTCTGATGTTCAATTGGCTTCCCACAATACCTCTATCCGAAACTTGGAGGTGCAACTAGGCCAAATCTCTTAATCGTTGAATACTCTCCCCAAGGGTTCTATACCAAGTGATACGATAGTAAACCCGAAGGTTGGAAACAATCATGTGATGGCGGTTACAACAAGAAGTGGGAGAGGCGGTGATGTGCATGTCTCGAAAGACAAGCAAGTTGTGAATGATGATGTTGAGTTGCGGGAAGATGATGTACCTTTGATAGTTGAAGATGTGGTTGAGAATGAGGTGAAAAATGAGGTAATGATTGAAACTAATGAGGCCGATATGGAAACTAAAGATGTCGTGAACCCGTCTAGGGAATACGTGATTGAATTTCCCGAACCGATGGTGCCCAAATCCAGGGCACCTTTTCCTAGGCCACCTCTGCCTTATCCTCAATGGTTAGCAAAGCAAAAGAGTGCCAATTAATTCAAAATTTCATTGATGTGATGAAAATCCTTACAATCAACGTACCTTTGGTGGAGACACTTGAACAAATGTCGCGCTATGCAAAGTTCATGAAGGATTTGGTCACAAAGAAATGGTCGATGGATTGTGAAACAATAAAAATGAGTCATCAAGTCAGTGCTATCATACATTCTATGGCCCCAAAACTTGAAGACCCCGGAGCTTTTACTATCCCTTGCACTGTTGGAAGTGCGGATTTTACCAAGGCCCTTTGTGAATTAGGGGCTAGCATAAATTTGATGCCTTATTCTGTTTTCAAGACTTTGGGAATTGGTCAACCTAGGCCAACCTCAATGAGACTTCAAATGGCGGATCTATCAATGAAGTGACCTTTGGGCATAATTGATGATGTGCTTGTCCATGTGGACAAGTTTATATTGCCGGCTGACTTTGTCATTTTGGATTGTGAAGTGGACTTTGAAGTCCCAATTATTCTAGGTAGACCTTTCCTTGCAATGGGGAAGGCATTGGTTGATGTTGAAGCGGGTGAGCTAACTTTCTGAGTGGGGGATGAAAAGATCGCCTTCCATCTTTGCAAATCCATGAAGCAACCCAATAGCACCGAGTTGTGTTCATTTGTGGTCATTGTCATAGCTGTGATAGTGGATGACACAAGTTCTAGGATTAACGTGGAGGATCCCCTTGAGGTCGTGCTTCTAAATCTTGATGTCAACGAGGATGCTAGCCGAGTGTAGTGCGTAAATGCCTTTCATGGAATGGGGTCCTATTCTTATGAGCCGAGAAGGCTATCCTTGGACCTTGAAAATAGAAACACGCCTCCAACAAAGCCATCTATTGAGGAGCCACTGGTTTTAGAGTTGAAGTCACTTCCTCCATACCTCAGATATGAGTTACTGGACTCAAATTCTACTTTACCAGTGATTCTTTCTTCTTGCTTCAATAACTTATAGGTAGACGCCACTTTGGTTGTTATCAAAAGGAGGAAGAAAGAAATTGGGTGGACATTGGCCAACATTCGGGGAACAAGCCCCGCGTTCTGCATGCATAAAATCGTTTTGGAGGATGATGCAAAACCCTCCCTAGAGAATCAAAGAAGATTTAACGAGGCAATACAAGAGGTGGTGAAGAAAGCAGTGATAAAATGTTTGGATGTCGGGGTTGTGTACCCTATCTCCGATAGCTCATGGACTTCTCCGATGCAATGTGTGCAGAAGAAGGGTGGGATGACAGCGGTGACAAATGACAACATTGAAATTATTGCCACTTGGACCGTTACTGGATGGACGGTGTACATGGACTACCGGAAACTAAACAAGGTGACCCAAAAAGATCATTTCCCTTTGCCATTCCTTAACCAAATGCTTGATCGCCTTGCTGGGTGTGCTTTTTATTGATTTTTGGATGGCTACTCGGGGTATAATCAAATCTTAATCGCTCTGGAGGACCAAGAGAAGACCACATTCACCTGCCCATATAGTACATTTGCTTTCTCCCGAATGTTGTTCGGGTTGTGCAATGCTCGGACAACCTCTTAACGATGCATGATGGCTATTTCCACCGACATGGTGGAAGAAATTTTGGAGTTCTTTATGGATGATTTTAGCGTGGTTGGTGATTCATTTTAAGAGTGTTTGTGGAATTTGGATAGAGCCTTGGCCCGATGTGAAAAAATAAATCTCGTTCTTAATTGAGAAAAATGCCACTTCATGGTTGAAGAGGGCATAGTGTCGGGTCAGAAAATTTCTAAGCATAATATTGAAGTAGACAAAGCCGAGATTAAGGTGATTTCAAGGCTCCCTCCCCCCAATTCTGTCAAAGGTGTGAGGAGTTTTCTTGGACATGAGGGGTTCTACCGGCGGTTTATCAAGGATTTTTCGAAGGTTGTGAATCCCCTTTGTAAGTTGCTACAGAAAGATGCTAAGTTTGTGTTTGATGAGAAATGCATGGAGGCCTTCGAACTTCTCAAGCATAAGTTTACCACTACCTTGATCATTACCACACCATTTTGGATCTTACCCTTCAATCTCATATGCGACACAAGTGACGTTGCGGTTGGGGCTATTTTTGGGAAAAAGGTTAACAAAATGTTTCACCCGGTGTACTATGCAAGCAAGACCATGAACAGGGCTCAAAGGAACTACACGGTTATCACGAAAGAATTGTTGGCCATAGTTTTTGAAATGGAAAATTTCCGACCATATCTTATGGGGGCGAAGGTCATTGTGCAGACCAATCATGCCGCCCTTATGTACTTGATGACAAAGAAAGACTCCAAGGCAAGATTGATGAGATGAGTGTTACTACTTGAAGAGTTTGATTTGGAAATACTAGACCGAAAAGGTATTGAGAACCATGTTATAGATCATTTGTCCCGCTTGGAGGAGGAAGGAAGGCTGTGTGATGGCCTAGAGATCAATGACACACTCCCCGATAAGCAACTACTTTTTGTGTCGATGTGTGATATGCCATGGTTTGCGGACATTGCTAATTTTATTGTCACTGGCATCATCCCATGTGAGCTCTCTTCTAACAAAAGGAAGAAGCTCAAACGGGATAGTCTGGACTTCTATTGGGATGAACCATACTTGTTTAAGATTTTTAGGGATGGTGTGATTCGAAGGTGTGTCCCGGAGGGAGAGCAATTTAGCATCCTAGAGGCTTGTCATTCCTCACCCTATGAAGGCCATCATGGAGGGGTGAGAACGGCTTCGAAAGTTTTAAGTTGTGGTTTTTATTAGCCAATCTTGTTCAAAGATACAAGTGATCTAGTAAAAAGACGTGATCAATGTCAACGAGCGGGCGGGATTTCCAAGAAAGATGAGATGCCTCTAAACACAATTCTTGAAGTTGATATCTTTGATGTATGGGGTATCGATTTTATGGTCCTTTTTGTTAGCTCATGTGGTAACACTTATATTATTGTAGCAGTTGATTATGTGTCAAAATGGGTTGAGGCCGTGGCCTTGACCAACAATGAAGCTAGGAGTGTGGTGGCATTTCTAAAGAAGAGAATTTTCACAAGGTTTGGTACACCTCAGGAAATCATTAGTGACGGAGGATCGCATTTTTGTAATAGAGCTTTTGATGTTTTGCTTTCCAAGTATGGTGTCAACCACAAAGTCTCTACGCCTTATCATCCTCAAGCAAGTGGCCAGGTTGAAGTGTCTAACAGGGAAATGAAGAGCATTTTGTCCAAAACTGTCAATGCCAATAGGACCGATTGGTCTAAAAAGTTAGATGATGCTCTATAGGCTTATCGGACCGCTTACAAGACCCCAATTGGTATGTCACCGTACCAGTTGGTGTTTGGGAAAGCATGTCATATACCAATGGTGTTGGGTAATAAGGCCATGTGGGCCTTGAGGAAGCTTAATCTTGAATGGGATGTTGTGGCTAATCTTTGTGTTGAACAACTCAATGAACTTGATGAATTCTGGTTCCATGCATACTTTACTTCGTCCTTGTATAAGGACAAGATGAATTACCTTCATGACAAATATGTTCATGGGAAGGAGTTCAAAGTTGGTGATTTGGTTCTCTTGTTCAACTCTCGTCTAAGGTTGTTTTCGGGAAAGCTGAAATCAAAGTGGAGTGGAACATTTGAAGTTGTGTGTGACCCCATTTGGTGCTCTAGATTTGAAGAACAAAAGTGGTGAAGTATTTAGAGTGAATGGGCACTGTGTCAAGCATTATCTTGGGAAGTTTGATGATAGCCATGTGGTGGCTGTTATTCATTTCAAATGATGTGTTGGTAACTCGCATCGTGCCGCGACGTTAAATCAGGCACTTCTTTGGAGGCAACCCATGTGTTTTTCTTTTTTTTCTTTGATTTTCTTGGTATAATAGGATTGATTTTTGGGCTAACAGGTTGTGAGATGTTGCAGGGATTGAGTTGATGCAGTGCAGGACATAATTGCCAAATTGTTCAGTCTCTGAAGTTTCTAGTGCGGCCGCACTACACTTTTTGTAGTCCTCACTGGCAAAAGGGTAACAAAATTGCACTCTGAACGTTTCCACCGCAGCCACGGTTGATCTGATGCGATCCGCGGTTGGTTTCTGAGTTGGAACTGATAATAATAAACCAGTGCGGACCGGGGTCCATTTTGTGCGGCCGCACTGGTAGGTGAGAATGCGCCCCAGGGGTTTTTCTATAAATCGAACCCAATAGCCTCCTTTTACCCTTTTCGCAAACTTGAACCTCAGAGCATCTTGTTACGGTTCACTATCTTCCCTAGACTGTAATTCTTGATTCACATTGATTAACTACACTTCATCTTCAATATTTGGTAACATTTCACTCAACTCTTCTTATTTAATTGTGTAATTTCATGTCATTTTCATTTCTCTTAGCTTGTAGTTCTTCTTCTCCCCTTATTTCTCTGATTGTTAGATTAGGTTGGTTAAATGGTAATTTTTGTGGATTTGGTGAGTATAATGGACTGGGTAATTGAACTCAGTGCCAAGTTTGGACACCCACCACGAACTGCGGTCCGCGGTGGCTTCAGTGCGACCGCATTGCCACTTTGTGCGGACCGCGGTGTTGAACTTCTGAAAGATGAACTTTGTCCAGTGTGACCGCACTACATTTTGTATGGTCCGCACTGGCCTAGCACGTCTGCGATACTAATATGTGTGGGCCGCGGTGGTGAGATTTAGAAAGCTTATTTTTGGGACCATATACCAGTGCGGACCGTGGTCATTCTTTGTGACGACCCAAAGGGTCATCATCGGATTTTTCTCTTTTTCTACACTTTTGAGGCCTTGAAAAACTCACTTTTAGTTGTCTCGATTTGCGTGCACAGTTCAGGCGCATAGCCGGAAAGCTTATATATGAGTTCTGTGTGAAAAATGGTGAATTTTGATATTAATATGCATAATATTGACTTCGGTCAACATTTTGGGTAAACGGACCCGGACCCGTAATTTGACAGTCCCGGAGGGTCCATAGAAAAATATGGGACTCAGGCATGTGTCCGGAGTCGAAATTCGAGGTCTAGAACCCGAGAAAAGAATCTGTGAAATTATTTTTCTGAAATTATTAAGGAAAATGGAAATGAATGTTGATTAAAAGGCTATGGTATCGAGCTCGTATTTTGGTTCTGACGCCCAATACAAGTCTTATATATGGTTTAAGCACTATCTGTAAAGTTTGGTTGAAAATGGACGTCATTTGACGTGTTTCGGACTTAAAATGGAAAATTTGTGTTTTTATGAAAGTTGAAAGAAAAGTTTGTGATTTGAGGCTTGATTCTATGTACAAGATGTTATTTTGGCGATATGATCGCACGAGCAAGTCCATAGGATATTTTTGAGGTTGTGTGTATGTTTGGTTTGGAGCCCCGAGGGCTCGGGTGAGTTTTGGTTAGGCATCGGATTGCATTTCTCACTTTCGAAAAATCTAGTGTTCTTCAGTTCTGCAGGCTTCGCAATTGCGAAGCCAGCACTCGCAAATGCGAGCTCGCAATTGCGAGCATTTTATCGCAAATGTGGTCTTTCACCTGGGCAGCAATCTTCGCAAATGCGAAGAAATTCATCGCAAATGCGATGCCTGCCTATGAGCCCAGTCTTCGCAAACGATTGTCCGCAAATGCGATATTGGACCTTCGCAAATGAGATGTAGTTTTTTGCAAATGCGAAAGTTCCAGTGTTGGCCTGGCTTCGCAAATGCGAAGCTGTATTCACAATTCCCACATTTAGTCGGGGTTCGCAATTGCGAACCCCAGTTCGCATTTCCCACATCTGCAACCCAGCAATTTCATACTTAGGCAAATTTTTGACCCCTTTTCTTCATTCTTTCAACTTAATCACTCCATAGGCGATTTTCAAAGAAACATATCTTCTCCAAATCATTTGTAAGTTAATTTTTACTCAACTTCTTCAATCCTTATCATAATTAAACATGTTTTCATCTTAAAATCATAGATTTTCATGGGTGAAAATGGGGATTTTGGGTAGAACCTAGGTTTTCTTAAAATTGGGGATTTGGACCTCAATTTGAGGTCCGATTTCAAAACAAATCATAGATATGAACTCGTGGGGGAATGGGTAACCGAGTTTTGGTTCGAACCTCGGGTTTTGACCATGTGGGCTCGGGGGCTTTTTGGGAATTTTTGAGTAAAACTTTGGGAAATTCATTTTCATGCATTCAAATTTATTCAATTAGCATTTGTTGATACATTCAAGTATTTGTGACTAGATTCGAGCAGTTTTGTGGTGAATTCGAAGGGTAAAGCTATACTAGAGGTTTGAGTTGAGTTTGGGGCATTTGAGGTACGTGTTTGATCTAACTTTGGCTTGAGGGAATAAGATTAGGGTGTTGTTTGCTAATTGCTAAATATTGAGTACGGTGTATAGGCATGGTGACGAGTATCTATACACCGGTGTCAAGCATGACCGTGGGTCCTTGTTTGTACTTATTCCGATATTGTTTTTACTCTATCATGTTAATTGATGAATCCTATGAAATGTGAAGAGTATGAGGATTGATGGTGGGTTGTAAATTCTTTGGATCGTTGGCTCGAACAATAAAAAGACTATTGTGTAAGAAATGAAGGAAATAGAAGGTATTATGACTAATCCCTTGCCGGGATGTGAGAATTATTGTTGTTGCTCCCTTGCCGAAATTTTGCTTTTTAATTGTATTTTTCCATTGCCGGGACATTTCATATTATTTGTTTATCCCCTCGCCCTGTTTGGTTGTGATTAATGTTTGGGTGAGGAAGAGTGATAATTCGCGAAGGGTCATTCCGTGCCATGTTTTGATTAGATTTGCACGAAGGGTCATTCCGTGCCATGTTTTGATTATTTATGCACGAAGGGACATTCCGTGCTATGATTTGATTATATTTGCACGAAGGGTCATTCCATGCCATGTTTTGATTATTTATGCACGAAGGGACATTCCGAGCTCTGATTTGATTATAATTGCATGAAGGATCATTCTGTGCCATGATAGGAGAGTTATGTGAGGGAAAGCACGAAGGGTGATGTCGTGCACTTTATTTGATTGCTTTTTGTGAGAATGAGGGTAAAATCACGAAGGTTGATGTCGTGCAACTGTTGATTTCCTGCTCTCATTAATTATTGTTATTGCCCTGTTTCTTACTTAAATTGTTGAATTTATATCCGGACTGTACTTCCCCATAGTATGCTTCCCTCCCTCTTAACTGTTTAATTTCTATATTCTTTCTTTTTGTCGCATATATATATATTGAACTGCACAGGTTGATTTTGTAGTCCTGTCTAGCCTCGTCACTACTTTGCCGGGGTTGGGCCAGGCACTTACCAGCACATGGGGTCGGTTGTGCTAATGCTACACTTCTGTGCTCTTTTGCACAAATCACGGTACCGGAGCAACTTTTGCACCAAAACAGTAGGATATTGACCGGGAGCTGACTTCTGTCCAGGGACTTACGAGGTAGCCTAGCTGGCGTTCGCAGGCCGAAGTCCCTTTCCATGTTTTCAGTTTGTTTTCATTGTACCGAGACAGACATTTATGTATTTATATTCAGACTTGTTTGTAGCACTCTTTAGTAGTTCGTAAGATAGCGACACTAGTCTTGGGTAGAGAAATATTAAACTTCCGCATTTTGGGTTTTCAGTTATTTATGTTTTAAAGACTTCCGCTCTTTTTTAAATGACTCATTATTCTTATTATTGTTGGGTTGTTATCGAAAAATTTTTAAATGCTTGGCTTGCCTAGCTCCGACAATAGAAGCCATCACGACTCCCGATGGTGGGAAATACGGGTCGTGACAAGTTGGTATCAGAGCTCTAGGTTACATAGGTCTCGCTACTTACGGACAAACTTGGTAGAGTCAGAGGGATCGATACGGACACGTCTGTATTTCTCCCAGAGGCTACGGAGTTAGGAAAAGTTTCACTTTTATTCTTTCATGTCGTGCGATTCTGTTTCTCAAATACTGATTGTCTTTCCACTTTGTTCTTTCACAGATGGCGAGAACACGTGCTTCCTCTTCTACCATTCATCAGCCCGAAACCCCAGCAGCAGCTCCTACGAGGGGAAAAGGTCGAGGTCGTGCTAATGTCCAAGGAAGGGGCAGAGCTCAGCCCCGGGCAGCAGTCCTAGAGGTGGAGCCTCATATTGACTATGATGAGGAGGTTCCAGCCCCAGCAGCTCCGGTGGGCCCAGCTCAGGTCCCAGGAGGGGTCATGGTCACCCCAGGTCTTCAGGACGCTTTAGTCAGATTGGCAGGCTTTATGGAGAGCGTCACTAGAGCGGGTTTGCTTCCAGTAGCACCAGCCACTTCTCAGGCTGGAGGAGGGGTTCAGACTCCTGCTACACGTACTCTGGAGCAGGTAGCTCCCCAGGCTCATGTCCCAGTGGTTCAGCCAGTTGTGGCAGTCAGCCAGGTATTGCCGCCCAGACCGGCGATGGAGCGGCGATGTCTTCAGATGCTTTGTGGAGACTTGATAGTTTCTCCAAGCTCTTCACCACCACATTCAGCAGTGCTTCATCAGAGGATCCGCATGAATTCTTATTCAGCTGCCATGAGATCCTTAGGACTATGGGTATTATGGATACCAATGGGGTCGACTTCGCCACCTTTCGGCTTGCAGGATCCGCCAAGACTTGGTGGAGGGACTATTGTTTATCTAGGCCAGTAGGGTCGCCAACATTGACTTGGGATCAATTCAAAGAGTTGTTTTTGGAGAAGTTTCTCCCAGTTACTCAACGGGAGGCACTTCGCAGGCAGTTTGAGCGCCTCTAGCAGGGCTCCATGCCAGTCACACAGTATGAGACTCGGTTCATTGATTTGGCATGCCATGCTATTGTTATACTCCCCACAAAGTGAGAGAGGGTGCAGAGGTTTATTGATGGATTGATTCAGCCGATCCGTCTCCAGATGGCCATGGGAGCCGGTAGTGAGATTTCTTTTCAGGAGGCGGCCAATGCGACCCGTAGAGTTGAGATGGCCCTTGCACGAAGAGGTGGTCCTGTGTCGGATAAGAGGCCTCATCATTCTGGTAGGTTTAGTGGTACCTCGTCTGGAGGTTGGGATTCTTATGGTAGAGGCCATTCATCGAGGCCCTTTCAGTCAGCACTCCGGGTTTCTCATGATACTCCCGGCAGTGGTGGTTCTCAGCAACATTTTTCTGATCAGCAGCCCATCAGTGCACCTCCACTTTAGAGCTTCGGGGGAGGATATTCAGGTCTTCAGGGCCAGTAGTCTCAGCAGCCGAGGGCTTGTTATGGGTGGTTACCACGGTCACATTGTTAGATTTTGCCCTCGAGCCTCGGGTAGCTCCCAGCAGCAGGGTCCTCGCCCCATGATTCAGGCACCAGGTAATCCACAACTTGCCCAGCCAGCTAGAGGCGGGGGTAGGGATCATAGAGGTAGAGGTAGAGACCGTAGAGGTGGAGCTCGGACCGGCAGAGGTAGAGGTCCGCCCGTAGCCGATTGTCCCAGATACATGGTTCAGGGAGGTGGGGCCCAGCCCCGGTGTTATGCTTTGCCAGCTAGGCCAGAGGCTGAGTCTTCAGATGCTGTTATTACAGGTACTATTTTGGTCTGTGATAGGGATGCTT
>MU708035.1:4886-34037 GCA_026770625.1 Nicotiana glauca
TAAAAGTAACACCTCCGTTCTACGGGCGGGCTCCCGACTGCAACAACTTTAAATGTAACACTCCGTTCTACGGGCGGGCTCCCGACTGCAATAGCTGAAAGCGTAACACCTCCGTTCTATGGGCGGGTTCCCGACTGCAACAACTTAAAAAGTAACACCTCCGTTCTATGGGCGGGCTCCTGATTTCAACAACTTAAAAGTAACACCACCATTCTACGGGCGGGCTCCCGATTTCAACAACTAAAAAAAGTAACACCTCCGTTCTACGGGCGGGCTCCCGAATGCAACGATTGAAAAGTAACACCTCTGTTCTACAAGCGGGCTCCCGATTGCAACAACTTTAAAAGTAACACCTCCATTCTACGGGCGGGTTCCCGACTGCAACGACTGGAAAGTAACACCTCCGTTCTCCGGGCGGGCTCCCGACTGCAATAACTCTAAAAGTAACACCTCCGTTCTACGGGCGGGTTCCCGACTGCAACGATTGTAAAGTAACACCTCCGTTCTACGGGCGGGCTCCCGACTGCAACAACTTTAAAAGTAACACCTCTGTTCTACGGGCGGGTTCCCGACTGCAACGACTGGAAAGTAACACCTCCATTCTACGGGCGGGCTCCCGACTACAACAACTTTAAAAGAAACACCTCCATTCTACGGGCAGGTTCCCGACTGCAACGACTAGAAAGTAACACCTCCGTTCTACGGGCGGGCTCTCGACCACAACAACTTTAAAAGTAACACCTCCGTTCTACGAGCAGGTTCCCGACTGCAATGACTGGGAAGTAATACCTCCGTTCTACGGGCGGGCTCCGACTGCAACAACTTTAAAGTAATAACTCCGTTCTACGCGCGGGCTCCCGACTTCAACAACTTAAAAAGTAACACCTCCGTTCTACGGGCGGGCTCTCGATTTCAACAACTGAAAAGTAACTTGAATTGATTTCCTCGTTCCTTCGAGAAAATTTTCAACAATGGCAGAAAATTTTCTGCTCCAATTTTCGTGAACTTCTTTGTGGCATGCCTTTCCGCCATCAATAACATTTCCTTTTCCTGCTTCAAATCAAAGAAAGTTTGTTAGTTTAAAACATGGTGAGTCATCATGCCACTCCTACTGGGGATGGTTTTTCCCTTTCCTTTTCCTGTTCTGCCTTTCCAAAACTTGTTGGGGAATGATCTTATTTGTTGCGGATGATATATCTGTTGGGGATGGTTTTTACCTTTTTCCTTTCCCCGCCCTGCATTGTCCGACCCTCTTGGAACTTTGGTCGATAGTCTACCGGGGGATGCTCCTTCTTCCCGACCATCCCTTTCCACAAATTTCTCCACTATTTTTTTTTTCTGTTTTCTCCATATTTTCCTTTATCTTTGGTCTGTCCTGCTCGCATTTTGCTTGGAACCATTTTGGCAATTGGTAGTAAGCTCTGAAAAAGCTTTCTCAAAAACAAACTGCTGGAGAAAAAGTCGTTAAACAAAGAAAGTGATGACTTCAAAAGGTAGAAAAAAGAAAATGTCTTTCTGAGCAAATGCCGGGGAAAAAGAAAAGAAAAAGAGAAAGAACTTATCTGAACGGTATAATCGGTCCCAACGATCACATCGTGCATTCGGGATCTAGCCAACCTAGTCTATTTATCAATCAATCTTTCTGATGGCTTCATTTTGCTGGGGATGAGCAGGCACCCCATTCTTTGCCAAATGCGGATCCTTTCCGCCAATCTTATCTTGTCGCCTCATAGTGCCCTTCGAGGGATTTTCACTAATAAGACTCTCTCATTTCTCTCGACTCCCGTCGCCTTATGATGCCCGTGAAGGTTTTCACCAAATGACTCTCTCATTTTGTTTCTCTCAGCTTTCGTCGCCTTATGGTGCATGTGAAGGTTTTCACCATAAGACTCTCTCATTTTGTTTCTCTCAACTTTCGTCGCCTTATGGTGCCTGTGAAGGTTTTCACCATAAGACTCTCTCATTTTATTTTTTCTTTCTCCGCTGGGGATCGGAGTGTTACCTATAAGATTTTCTCCACTTGGGATTCTTTTGGCTATCAATTCCTTCAGCTCATGACCCTCATTCAGTCGGGGGTTAGTGTGTTACTCTCGGCTTTCATTTTCCTGGCTTGGCACCTCTCGAGTACTGATCGGGAGGTCTTTTTTTTTTTGGGACATCAACATAGTTTTTTTTGTGCGGGGATAACAGAGAAGGATATAAAAAATTCGAAATAACTTTGATGGGAAAAACATTACAACTCTTGAAATCAAACTTTTCCCAAAATTTTTAAAACATAACTTCTGCCCCAGTTTTTCTTGCTTGGGGGATTTTTTGCTTTTTATTACACTTTGACCGAGCCGTGAGGCACCTACGTATCCTCTTTGAGGAATCAGGTCGAACGTAGTTCACTCGATTCCTTTGTATTTCTTGTGACTTTGTTTTTGTTATTATCGTTCTTTCTTTTTCTCTTCTTTTTTCATTAATGATTCCAAGAGAGGGGTATGAAAGAATAATCAAGGCTCAAAGGGGGAAGCAAAGGTTAAAGTATTTGGATAGTAGAAAAATCGCCTCCGTCATTTCATTCTCCGATAAATGCCAAGTATAAACAAACAAAACAAATAAACAACAATTACAATCAAAGAAATTACACATAATATCTCTTGACTGCGTTAGAATTGATAGCCATGTCGATGCACCTTCCCTCGACATCTGTCAGACATAGAGCGCCATTGGATAACACCTGGTCACAATAAACGGTCCTTGCCAATTCGGGGCGAACTTGCCCTTCGCTTTAGCCTGATGTGGCAAGATTCTTTTCAGCACCTGCTGTCCCACTTCAAATCTCCTGGGATGCACCTTTTTGTTATACACTCTTGCTATCCGCTTTTGATACAATTGGCCATGACATACTGCTGCCAATATTTTTTCATCAATTAAGCTCAGCTGCTCCAATCGTGCTTTGACCCATTCATCATCATCAAACGCGGCCTTAGCGACAATCCGGAGAGACGGAATCTTAACTTCTGCTGGTATCACTGCTTCAGTTCCGTATACTAACGAATAAGGAGTTGCACCTATTGAAGTATGAACAGTAGTGCGATAACCCAATAATGCAAATGGTAACTTCTCATGCCATTGTCTGGATCCTTCTACCATCTTCCTCAATATCTTCTTTATGTTTTTGTTGGCTGCCTCAACCGCTCCATTCGCCTTGGGCCGATACAGGGTGGAATTATGGTGTGTAATCTTGAACTGTTGACATACTTCTTTCATCAAACCGCTATTAAGATTAGCCTCGTTGTCTGTGATGATCACCTTTAGGATCCCAAACCTACAGATGATATGGGAATGGACAAAATCCACCACCGCCTTCTTGGTTACCGACTTAAAAGTCTTAGCTTCAACCCATTTAGTGAAATAGTCGATGGTTACCAGAATGAACTTGTGACCATTGGAAGCTGCCGGCTCAATAGGTCCAATGACATCCATGCCCCATGCAACAAAGGGCCAAGGTGCTGACATTGTATGCAATTCAATCGGTGGAGAATGAATTAGATCTCCGTGTATCTAAGACTGATGGCATTTTCGCACGAAACTGATACAATCACACTCCATAGTGAGCCAATAATATCCTTCTCGGAGAATCTTCTTTGCTAATACATATCCGCTCATATGTGGCCCACAAACTCCATCATGTACCTCTGTCATCACTGTCGTGGCTTGAGCGACTTCTATACATCTCAGCAAACCCAAATCTAGACTTTTGTACAACACTCCTCCATTGAGGAAAAATCCATTTGCCAATCACCGAATGGCTCTTTTTGGATCTCCGGTGGCCTGCTCCGGGTATATCCCTATCCTGAGGTATTCTTTGACATCATAGAATCATGGCTCGCCATCCATTTCTTCCTCTACCATGTTGCAATAGGCATGCCGATCACGAACCTGAATATGCAATAGGTCAACATGAACTTTGTCTGGGTGGTGCAACATCGATGCTAAAGTGGCCAAAGCATCGGCAACCTCATTTTGAACTCTTGGGATGTGTCTGAACTCCACTAATCGAAACCGCTTGCTCAGATCTTGCAAACATTGTCGATATGGTATAAGCTTTAAATCCTGTGTTTCCCATTTACCTTTAATCTGATGCACCAAGAGGTCCGAGTCTCCCAAGACCAAGACGTCCTGGACATCCATATCGGCGGCTAATCGTAGGCCCAAAATGCATGCCTCATATTCAACCATGTTGTTGGTACAATAGAAATGTAGCTGGGCCGTAACAAGATTATGATGTCCTATTTCAGAAATAAGTACTGCTCCTATTCCAACTCCCTTTGCATTTGCAGTTCCATCAAAGAAAAGCCTCCACCCTGGTTCTTCGGTCGGCTCCAACTGATCTATATGCATCACTTCTTCATCAGGAAAAAACGTCCTCAATGACTCGTATTCTTCATCAATAGGATTCTCAGCCAAGTGATCGGCCAATGCTTGGGCTTTCATGGCCGTCCTTGTCACATAGACGATGTCAAATTCTGTGAGTAATATCTGCCATTTCACTAACCTCCCTGTGGGCATAGGCTTCTGGAAAATATACTTCAGTGGATCCAAGCGCGAAATGAGATAAATAGTATATGATGACAGATAATGTTTCAACTTTTGTGCCACCCACGTTAGGGCGCAACATGTCTTCTCAAGTTGAGTGTACTTGACCTCATATACTGTAAACTTCCTTCTGAGATAATAGATGGCTTGCTCCTTTGTTCTGTAATGTCATGTTGGCCCAGTACGCAACCAAACGAATTTTCCAGGACCATTGGATAGAGAATCAACGGTCTTCCTGGCTCGTATGGAACCAATACGGGTGGATTTGGATATATACCCTTTGATTTGGTCAAATGCTTCCTAACATTCGGCCGTCCATTCTACCGCAGCATCTTTCTTCAGTAGCCGAAATATGTGCTCACAAGTTGCTGTGAGTTGGGCGATGAACTTGCTGATGTAATTCAATCTTCCCAGCAGACTCATTACTTTTGTTTTGTTCTTCGGCGGTGGCAATTCTTGGATGGATTTGATCTTTGATGGGTCCAACTCAATGCTTCGCCTACTGGCGATAAATCCCAACAGCTTTCCAGATGGAACACCAAATGCACATTTGGCCAGGTTGAGCTTAATGTCGTACCTTCGAAGTCTTTGGAAAAACTTCCTTAGATCTGCAACGTGGTTTTCCTGACGCTTGGATTTTATGATCACATCATCTATTTACACCTCGATCTCTTTGTGTATCATTTCATGAAACACAACGGTTATTGCTCTCATGTACGTTGTCCCAGCGTTCTTCAAGCCGAACGACATTACCCAGTAGCAATAAGTCCCCCACGGCGTAATGAAAGCTTTCTTTTCCGCATCTTCTTCATCCATCAGGATCTGATGATACCCAGCATAGCAATCCACAAAAGACCCAATCTCACGTCGACACAATTATCGATCAAGATATGAATGTTGGGTAATGGAAAGTTATCTTTTGGGCTCGCCCTGTTTATATTGCGGTAATCGACACATACCCTAATCTTCCTATCTTTTTTCGGCATTGGCACCACATTAGCCAACCAGTCAGGATATCGAGTGACCCGAATAACCTTTGCCTGTAGCTGCTTGGTTACTTCTTCTTTAATCTTCACACTCATGTCTGTTTTGAACTTCCTCAATTTCTGCTTGACGGGAGGGCATGCCGGGTCAGTGGGCAATTTGTGAACCACTAAGTCAGTGCTTAAACCCGACATGTCATCATATGACCATGCAAAAAAATCTTTGAATTCAATGAGTGCTTTGATTAGTTCCCCCCTGATGTTGGGCTCAATGTGGATGCTGATTTTGGTTTCCCTGACATTGTCTGCATCCCCCAAATTGACAGCTTCAGTGTCATTCAAATTGGGCTTGGGTTTCTCTTCGAACTGGCTTAATTCTCTGTTTATCTCTTCAAAGGCTTCATCCTTATCGTATTCCGATTCATCATCATAATCGACCTCTTGTACAATTAATTCGGAATCAGATTGATTTTTTAGACTATGTTGAAAATCCATTGTGCATGCCATGTCATTAGAACCAGTATAAAGAGAACTGTTCAGAAAGAGAAAAGAAGAAAACAAAATTAAAACAAAATAAGGAGAGAAAACTTTAACTTTATTTAAATGCGGGATAACAGAGTTTCACACTTTTGCCGAATACAAAACAAAACAAAAATTGAATTACACCTTGGAATAATCTTGAAAACAAGAAAGAAAAATCAAAGCCTAGTACCAAGACTCCCTCCGGGCAGGAAGAGGAGTAGATGTCCAATTGTTGATATTGGCCTTAGGCCCCACAAACTGTATGTCTGCCCTACTGGACCCTTCTCCAGCTTCTATCACGTTGACGTCGGCAAACAACCTTTCAAAACTCTAATTCAAATCACCATCTAACCAAATCAGTGGTCCGAGAACTTTGGGGGCTGACAAACTTGTGATACCTGCTTTGACAAAGGACCTGAGACGTGGAACTGGCTTGGGAAGAACCCAAACTCTCTTCTTCAATTTTCGAGCCCATTTTACGTCTGCTACGATAGGCTTGAATCCTAGCCCAAAGTGTCCAGATTTTTGGGCAAAGAAACTGGCTGGACAATACCCTGCAGATCAACCCCCAAGCCTTTTCCTGGCACAAACCCGCTATTTAACATTTCCGAGTCTATCATGAAGGTGGCCTCTGCGATTCTGGGTCGTGGAAGGTTCTCGCCTTTAGAAATTTTGTCAACTGAGATCGCATCAAAAATCTGGTAAACCCAGGGACCTTTGTCGTCGTCAGTTTCTATGAATGGTACAATGGCATCGCCCACAATGCCTGTACCATCATCCCCATGCACCACTATCTCTTGCCTGTCTCACTCAAATTTCACCATCTGGTGCAATGTGGAAGGCACTGCTTTGGCGACATGAATCTAGGGTCGCCCCAATAGAAGATTGTACGATACTGCCACGTCTACCACTTGGAATTCCATGGTGAATTCTACTAGACCAATGGTCAATTCTAGTATGATATCACCCACCATGTCAGTACCACCCCCATCAAAACCTCGGACACAGACGTTGTTCCTGTGAATTCGGTCATGATCGACCTTCAGCTTGTTCAAAGTAGTCAAAGTACAGATGTTGGCGCTCGACCCATTATCAATTAATACTCGAGTGACCACCGAGTCTTCGTATTTCACGGTCAAGTATAGGGCTTTGTTGTGCTCTGTACCCTCTGCCGGCAATTTATCATCAGAAAATGTCACCCGGTTTACCTCGAAGATTTTGTGCACTATCCTTTCCAAGTGGTTTACAAAGATTTTATCTGGCACATGAGCCTCGTTCAGGATTTTCATCAGTGCCTGGCAATGGTCACTGGAATGGATCAACAAGGATAGCAACGAAATCTGTGACGGAGTCTTTCTTAACTGCTCCACAATGGAGTAGTCTTAGGCCTTCATTTTCTTCAAAAACTCCTCCGCTTCTTCTTCCATCACGGGTTTCTTCGTCACCCCTGGGTTGGGCCTTCTTAACTCTATGGGAGCAAAACTCCTTCTCGAACGAGTTAATCCCTGGGCCTCACATATTTCTTCCACAACCTCCTTCCCTTTGTACATTACCATCGCTTTATTGTAGCTCCATGGTATGACTTTCTCGCTTATTATCGGCCTCTGCATTACTGGTCTGATAACAACTGGTCCTATGCATGCTGGCTTGCTTGGTACCCCTTGCACCGTTACTTTGATCGGTTCTAGATTCTTTGCCGCAACAGACGATCTCTTCCCCATCACCACTACTGGCTTGACATCTACCTTCTCCAACTGTACCCCCTCTTTTCCATTGGTCAATTTTTCTTTTGGGCTGGCACGGATCATCATCACCGTCTGTGAGGGTTTCTTTAGCTTCCCTCCTTCGTGCACAAGCTCGATCATGTGGGTTTCGTGGTGTGCTGTTAATGGGTTCTGATTAATGTTGGGTGCCTCTAGTGTCTTAACCTCGATCTTTTTGGTGTCAATAAGATCTTGCACCGCACGTTTCAACTTCCAACACTTCTCAGTATCATGTTCGGGAGCCCCCGAACAATACTCCCAGCTTAAAGAGTGGTCCATATTTTGGGGAAGGGGATTTGGCAATCTGGGCTCAATAGGACTCAACAAACCCAACTGCCTTAATTTGTGGAACAAAGCAATATAGGTTTCTCCCAACTCAGTGAAGGTTCTTTGTTTCTGCACCCTTTTATTTCTGAAAGCCTGGTTCCCCGGAAACCTGTCCCTGGAGGGTTCCTGTAGGCCCTTGGTGGTGGATATGTGTTTTGTGGAGGTGGGTATGTGTTTTGGGGAGCCGACGCACGCCATTGCGGGCGAGACGGAGGCTGGGTGTATGCTTGGTCTTGATGGACGGAGAAGTGTGGTTCTTGTGGTGGGTAGTAGGGTTGTGGAGGTAATTTGGAGTGTGTGGGTAATTTGGGTGAGGGGGTATGGATTGGTATCGGGGGGAAGGACCTCTTGATCTGGAACAATTACCTACCTCTATTGTTGTGACCTCTTCTCTTCTCTTCTCTTCTTCCCGAGCGCACCTCCCGTGCCGCTCTGAATGGCTTGAGTATTGGCTTTAATCGTCGAATAACTCAGGATTTTGTTGGACCTAAGTCCCTCTTCGATTATACCACCCATTTTCACTACCTCGTTGAAGGATTTGCCAACTGACGTCACCGAGTGACCAAAGTAGGTTGGCTCTAGAGTTTGTAGAAAGTAGTCCACCATTTCTCCCTCTCTCATCGGAGGATCAACTCTGGCTGCATGTTCTCTCCATTGGAACGCAAATTCTCGGAAGCTTTCTCCGAGCTTCTTCTCAAGCTTCAGCAATGTGAGACAGTCAGGGACGATCTCAAGGTTGTACTGGAAGTGACCTATGAATGCTTGTGCTAGATCGTCCCAGGTGTACCACCTGCTCGGATCCTGTCTTGTGTACCATTCCAGTGCGGATCCACTTACACTTTGGCCAAAGTAAGCTATCAATATCTCATCTTTACCACCTGGTCCCCTCATCTTGCTGCAAAACCCTCACAGATGTGCCATAGGATCGTCGTGCCCCTCGTATAAATCAAACTTTGGCATCTTGAACCCTGCTGGCAATTGAACGTCAGGGAAAGGACACAGGTCCTTGTAGGCCACGCTAACCTGATTGCCTAACCCGTGCATATTCCTGAAGGATTGCTCCAGGCTTTTAAATTTTTGCAGCACTTCGTCCTGCTCTGGGCTCTTAGCCGACTTTTCAATCTCTGCCGGGACCTCAAGGTGGGGTTTATAGGCATGTGGCTCGGGTGCTTTAAATGTGGGTTCAGGGGGGTAATATTGCATATTGTGAGCCTGAAATAACGGCTCGCTAGATGATCTCTGTAGCGTGGCTGGTGGGGGTCCTATTAAAATAGGAACATTTGGTGGGGAGGGTTCTGATTGGGTGGTGGAGCTTGGGCATCATAGGGATTTCTTCCCTGATAGTAGTGGTGACTGGGAAAGCTTGTCGAAGGGCCGAGGGGAGGATATTCCGGCGTGTGTCCTGGTGGGAGAGCAGGAGCAATGGGTAGTTTAGGCCCCTTTTGTACCCTAGCCAAGGCTAACTACATTTCGTTCATCTCCAGTCTCATTTTTTCCATTTTTTTTATTGCCTCCTTCAGGAGCTGACTTTCCGTTCTTTCTTCCTCAACACTTTGGTCTGAACTAGTCATGCTTTTTAGTATGGGCCCTTTGGATCTTGTTTGATAATGGTATGGTGCCAGTATGCTTTAACAAATTAACTGGTTGAAAATTGGAAAAACAACAAACTTGTCAGCGTTAGATTTTAACACATATTGTAATTGCACGTTGGGGGATGCAATGCTCTTTGGCAGTTAACCATTTCTAACATGTTTGCTTCGACCGCATGCATCATCCCGTCTTATTTTATTTGTGCCTCGTTTAAGTATTTCAGAGACTTTCCTTTATTTCTTTTTTCTCTCTTTTATTTTCGTTTATTCACTTTGCCTTTTCTCTTTTTCTTTTAGTGGTGTTTGTTCATAGAGATTCATGACCGGATCCGATGAGGATTGCCTACGAATCGCGATGCCACGCGAATCAGATCATATCGTAGTTCAAAAGGTAAAATAAAAAAAGAGCAACTTTTGGGTTTTCAATTTTCATTAGTATTGAATTACAAAAGACCTGAGAGCATCCTTTTTAAGATTTTAAGGCTCGGTACATGCCTTTTCTAGGAAATTTTCAAAACAGACTCGAAACATGCCTTCTAAAAAAACAAAATACAGACTCGATATCCAGACTCGAAAGGAAGTACAATCAAGAAAACATCAATGCATCCAACCCTGCTCTTGGAACACCTCCTGGCCTTGCAGCAGGCCTACTTGCTATGTCTTCTTGGAGCTGATAGAGTTCTTCCATTATCTGCCGGACGAAGATCATTACGGTGGCAAAAAACATGGATCTCGTCATGTCTTTAAACTCGCCACACTTCATCGCGATGTAGTTGGCCATCTTGTCAACCCTGCCTCTCATGATGCCCTTTTCTCGCAGTAGGCGATCGATCTGTTGGGATCTAGCCTCCAAGACCTAAGTGGCAGTGTGATTTTTCTCTTGCAAGTGGCACAGATCTGCTTCCAACCGGTACATTATGGCATAACAGTGTTCCCTCTCGGCTTTGAACCTCTTGGATTGTCTAGTTATCTCACCTTCTAGGTTGTCAATCGTTGTTTCCCAACCTGCGACCTCTTTTTCATATCTTTCTTTCATCTGCTGAATGAAGGTTGCATGTCCCTCGACCTCTTTAGTTAATCTTTTTTGTGCCTTTGCTAGTTCAGACTTAGCTTTCTCGAGGCCATCTTCATAGTCACGAACCTTTTGAGTAAGGTTATAAATGAGCCTTCCATCTTTCTCGCTTCAGCCCAGATTCTCAGCGGCTATCCTCTACTGTCAAATTTGTGCCCTGATAGCCTTATTTTCTTGAAGCAATCTTTTTCTTTCTCCCTCGGCCTCTTGTGCTTGTAAACCGTTGTTGAAGGTGGCATTTCTCAACTCTTCTCGCAGGCCGCAGATGGTGGCCCGATATTCTCTTTCCTTTTTTCCCCCAAGCTAACCTTTCTTGAATTTTGTCATTAAAAGCTTGAATATGGGGCCTTTTGGCAGGCCTAACAAGTTCGGGCTCGGGTTCGGGTTTCGGCTCATGGTTCATTTGAAAGCTCCTTTTAAACCATGCGGCGTAATTGGGATCAACCTCACCTTTAGTTGGGTCTGGTACCAAGGTGTTACTTTTTAGATACCGACAACAGTGCCAATCTCTTTTCACCAAAGCCTCGGGGATCGTTGCCTTTAGGTGTAGTTCGATGACTTGAGTGCTCAGGTCTAACTCCTCCGGTATCACCTGATATCTTCCAAGTTGTCTCAACACTCTTTGTGGCGCATACGGCTGTATACTTCTCGCTCCTATCACCATTAGATAGCCTTTCGAAGCAGTCATGTAGAAGATCTCCGTTATCGGGAGCCAACCTATGGTCCATTCAACTTGATCTGCTCTCAATCTTCTCAAATAGGCAACCCATGCTTCGAACCCCTCCGGTGGTTTGTAATCTTCCACCCTTTTCTCATATTTCTTGATGAAATTGTTCCCATCTGAGGCATGTCTCATGAACTTAGGGTGATGGAGAATGTGTTCGATCATCCACATCTGAAGGACAATGCTGCAATCTTTGAAAACTGGCCCCCAGATTTGCACAAAGTTAATGCCCGGTAAATGTCTGTTAACACTAATGGGACAAGAGTGTGATCTTTTTTGTCGATGAGAACCTGTGTGATCCTGGCCATACGAATATCTATCGTGCCCTCAGAATTCAGAAAAACCATGATTCCCAAGAACGCTACAATGAAAGCAAATCTTTGGTGAATCTCCCATGTGCCTTTGTTATGTTTGTTACTCAAACCCTTCTCATGTGTTTCAAATCTGGCTGAGCGTCCGAATCTGTAATAGAAGAAGTAAAACGTACAACTTCCGTTTCTTGCGCGGTTGTTGCTCATTTGCTTGCTAATTTTCAAAAGATCGAAGAATTTGTGAACTGAGGGGGCTCTGGGAAATATAAGCTGCTGCTTTCTCAATTCTTGGCCAAAATCAATGTATCCGGCTATTTCTTCTAGAGTGGGCGTGAGCTCGAAATCCGAGAAACGGAACACATTGTTAACGGGATCCCAAATGGTCACCAAGGCCTTAATCAAATCATCCCGTGGCTTGACGTGCATGATGTCTAACAGGGGGCCCAACTGCTTTTTCACCCAAACTTGGTCATCTTTATCTAGATCTCCCCACCAACTTCGTAGCTGTATGTGAGCCCTTACTATGATAATTTGAGGTGGTTCCTTGACGGTATTCATTTGTACCTGCAGAAATTCAAGGTTAGGGTCGACTCTTGTAAATTCTCTTTTGCAAAAACCTATTTCCTAAGATCACCAGATGTGGACCCCTTTTATTGTTGTGTTAGCAATAATGATCGTTTTTGCAAACATGGCCCCTTCACAATTTCACATAAATTTTGAGGCCAGGGAGGATTATTTTATGATTCTTCGCAAGCTTGTCTGTTATTTTAACGAAAATAGGCTTTTGACAACTGAAAGATACTCTAAGGCTATCTTGGCAAGAATGGTTTAAAACACTACCGAAGTTGCCTCGGTTTATTTTGACCAAAATTCGAACAGCATTTACCTGCCCGCTGACTCTTTTTCTTGTTTTTCAAATTAAAAATAAAAAACCTGATTTTCAAAACACGGCCTTTTAGCACCTCGAGGACGAAGCTTTTAAGGCTGTGTGGGTAAATAGGTCAAAAATCCAAAATAACCAACATGGCCGTTTATGCAAAGTTAGCTTTCCGGCGTCCCTTTCGGGAACATTTGGCTATTTTTGACAAGGACGGCATCACTTGACTTAATCATGACGAAAAATTAAAATTTTGACATTTTTGGCTAATTTTTACAAAAGGGGAGGTTGGACCCGATGAGGGTTGCCTACGTATCTCACATCCGGTGAGAATCAAATCAGCGTAGTTCTGCCAAAGAAAATGTACTAAACTTGAAAATAAGACTCTTTTTTTTCGAATAAGTAAAACAAAATACTTTTAAAAATTTCGGCAGAGTTACGACACTATTTGGGCATTGGTTTCATAAAAATGAGTAGTTATCTCTTTTCACTGCTATATATTTTATTTATTTATGATTTTCCGGTATTTCCAATTTCCGGAAGCCGGTTAGCATGCAAGTCTGAAGCAAATAAATGCTCAAAACAAACAGGATGCAGCAAGGTGGTCTTTTCCCTTCAGGTTGCTTGTCCTAGACGGACCCAACCCCTGTGTTGAGTCCCCTAAGTCAAATTCACATGATGCAAATAAACGTTCCTACTAAGGATCCGGCATGAAGCTGTGTTTTACTAGGTTTAAGAAAAAAAACTGGGTTTTTGGTCTAGAGTTGGGGAACCCGAGCAGACAACTCGGGCTGAGGAGGGGGCGACGTATCGGGAGCACTAAAGTCTGCCGGCCTTGTCGCTTGCCCAACCTCGCTCTATTTGGTATAATATTTATAAAAAGTGGGTTACGCGAATGTATGCACCATTTTCAGAAAATTCAAAAAGAAAAAAGGATTTTGTAGCAGTTTATATACACAGTTCAAATAATATCAAAGCGGTAATAAGCAACATTTTGCACATTAAATCCAAAAAATGTAATAAACATCAGATAATAAAGCAAGCCAAATACAACAATTATTCTAAGCTCGAATTTCTAACCCTGAACCAGTGGTTCTAGGTTATATATCCCCAGTGGAATCGCCAGAGCTGTCGCACCTCCTTTTTTAGCTATCGCACCCCACGAAGGGGCGTGGTAAATGGGTGTTTTTCCAGTTAAAGGACAATCGAAACGGGACTTATTATTAAAAGTTAGAATCGCCACTTGAGATATTTATGGTGTCCCAAGTAACCAGTTTGAATCCCGTATCGAGGAAAAGATTGATTCCATATTACATTCTACGAATCAAAAATCCGGATAAGGAATTCTGTTAACCTGGGAAAAGGTGTTAGGCATTCCCGAGTTCCGTGGTTCTAGCACGATCGCTTAACTGTTATATCCGGCTTAATTATCTAATTTTATACATGCTCAAACCTATGTGCATTTTTACATTTTTACCGCTTTTGATTATTATCATTTTATAAGAATTGCAACATTGTGAAAACACGTCTCAGACCACGTCACATCAATGTACCCGTGATTATTGATATATTTCGACTCCATTGAGATTTGAATTTAGGTCACATAAATGTGTACCCGAGTTTAAGAAGGTAAAAATTATTAAAATAACGCGCCTAAAGCGACTAATACATTATTATTTTGGGAAAGGACGTGAAATTTGCTAAACGGTCCGTCCCGAAATCTAAGTATTTTATATATACATTTAATGAGGGCCCCGTAATTATGTGTTGTGTTTGGCGAGGCTCATCTCGTTTATTTTTTAGAGGCAAACCTAAAACGACTATGCTTTCTATACATTTATCTCTAAGTATTAAAAAAAAAGTCCTAATTAGTTGACATTAATGATTCCTAAATATTATTGCTACTGCAAATTAGACCGAAGGCATGGTTTGGATTTTGACACTAGTAATAGAAAATTTAATTAACAACTCGAATTAACACCATTAAACCAACTCTCAACGCTTAGGGTTATAACTCTCTGATTTTAATTCTGATTATAAACTACGCTATTGATTCCTAAATTGAACCTAGATGGCCTCAGTATTATTACTTATGCATGTTGAATACTAACCACTTGTACTGTTTTAAAACATTAGGAGTTACACAACTGCTAGTATTTATTTTAAGGTACATGAACATGGTTAACCTATGGTTCCAGCTTGAAACATTTTGGAGAGATTCAGGAAACTCGGAAATCAATCAACTAACCGAAGCTATTAACTAGCTCAATATGGGACTATTACCACTAATATTCAACCAAAAGTCATATATATTTCTACATTCCCGACACATGCTTGACAGGCTAAGTGAATAAACTTATGTTCAACAGTTCATTAGTCCAATTTATACATTTCAGAACCAGTCTGGTATACAACATGTAATATCAAATAGACTGCAGTTTTACACATTGACATCAAACAACAAAAATTCAGAGTTCTACTTCAGGCAACATTTTTTCACTTTATTCTCCATAGACTTGAGGACCTTAGAACATGTACCTGGATAACGGAATACAAGAAGAAAAGGAGGAAGTCAGCAGCAATGTAACAGCAGCAGGTGTGAGACAACTTTAAAAAAAAACCAACACAACAAGTATAATAGCAACACCAGCAACAGACCAAACCCAGGAATAATATGATACCAGTAGAAACCAACAGCAACAATCAACACACAAATAGGCCCTACTGAACTTGAAATAAACCACAAGACTGATCCAGTAGATCCCAAATTCTCTTCAAGACCAAAACAAAAGCACTCTTATTTTTAATGAAATAGTGACAATACTAACACTGATTTTCAGCAGTAAAAGAAAACAAATTTCTTCAGTCTTTCCTCAATCTCTGACCTTTTCGATTTAAAAGTCAATCGATTTCAACTTAAACTCAGAATTTTTTAGTGTTCCTCCAATCTCCCCTCATTAGTCTCAAATGACTCCTATTTATGACAAGAAACAGACTGCTAAGTGCCCTAGGAAAACTCAGAGAAATCAGAATAAAACTATGCCCATCCCCTTAGAACCCCACTAACATATGCTTTATTCATTATTAATCTCATTGTTATGGGCTCATTATAATATTCAATACTTCCCATACTATTCCAATTCACATCCCACTATCATTATTAAACAACTATTAGTTTAATGTTTAATTAAATACCCTCTGACAGATCACTAATTTCAAACTATTTTCTCATTTTTCAATTCCCAAATTACCCCTTAAGACCCTGTGATTTCTATCTTAGACAACTATAACCAAAACACCTAATCAATCAGCATTTTAGCCGTATGAATCAAATACCAAGCTCAATATAGGACCGTATCAAGATTCAATTCACCCAAATTAATTCAAACTTGCATTCAATCAGGAAACATTATAAAAATGAAGATCAAGGATGCCATGACATGTTAAGTTTACTGAATTGCAAACAAATTGAACTGATATGCAAAACTGGTGAATTAACACAGAACAAACATCATTCCTATGGAAACCATTTTAACTAGTGGTAACACCAAATAAATATTACAGATATTAACGTTAATAATTAACTGAAAGATAAAACACATTCGACATTAAACCAAATTATGATAATTACTGAACTACAAGCAAAAACTGACTTAAACGGTGATAATTACTCATAACATGTTTTACTAATTGACAGAAAGAACTTGGACCAAATAAAAGGTCTGATGAAGAGAAAGAAACAAGTAACCAAGTAAACAAAAGATCAATCAAATAAAAGCAACATTGAACCTAAACGGGTAAACAACAACTATAGAACAGAGGATGAAGAAGCTAGTTGACCCAACACGAATTACAACTAAAAACAGACCAAACAACAACAAAAGAAATAAAAAAATAAAAAAGACTGGAAAAATACCCGGAATCAAACCCAATGGACTCTGCTCCGTCATTTTGACTCGAACTTTTAGCCTTATGCTTGAAGTCGAAACAGGCCTTAACCGAGTGTTCTCGACTGAGAACACACGATTAAGGTCGTCTACGAACTCAAATTCCTTTTCGGATCAATTTCCCCTCTTTGTTAGGGTTTGCTTGATTTAAGATTCGAGCAGTTCCCATGATATTTGAACGGGACTAACGGTGGTTTAAAGGTGAGGGAGGTCTGGTGGGTAGTTGGTGTGATCTTGGGACTCATTAGGTGAATTAGGGTTTTGGCTCGAATCTTCGATTTGAAGATTCGAGAAGATGGATGATGATTCGAGGTTAACTGATAAGGGATTTGTGTTCAGGGGGTTTAGGTGCACTAGGGGTGTTAGTATAGTGGCCGTTGGACCTTCGGCCGCCGGGTTTACGGCGGAGGTAAGTAGGGGCGGCACTAGGGTTTGGTGGGTGTGTTTGATTCAGTCTCTTAGAGAGACGAGTGGAAAGGGAGGGGGGTGTTTTGGATTGGGTGCGGGGTAAGGGATTGAGCTTATATAGTTAGGGGGTGTTTTGATCCTGGACTTTGGATCAATCACGATCAACGGCCTGGATCACTTTAACTACGAGAAACGACGTCGTTTTACCTAAGTTGGGGGTCTGTTTGAAACGGGTAACGGGTCGGTTACATGGAACGGGTATGAAAGGGTTGATCTTGACCGTTGGATTGATGTGATCCAACGGCTCATACTGAACGTTACCAAAACGGTGTTGTTTGGGCGTGGATTTGGGCTGGATTGAGGTTAGGTTTGGGCTGGATTTGGCTTGGGCCTGGTCCGATTTTTGTTCTTTTCTTTCATTTTTCTTCTTTTTCATTTTAATTCCCAATTACAAAAATTCTAAAAATAAATTGTAAAACCAAAATTGACTTACAAAAATATTAATTAGCCCTAAATAACAAGTAACACACAAGATTAAACACCAATTTAAAATAAAATCACACAACTAGACCTTAAATGCTAAAAAATACAAAGTACATATTTTTTGTGATTTTCCATTTTTGTAAAACAAGCTTAATTACTCCTAATTGTAGAATTAAATCCTAAATGCAACATATATTTTTTTTTGTATTTTTCGCTAATTTAAACAAACAAACGCGCACACACAAATGCAAACAATAAAAGAAAAGTAACACAAAAATCCATAAAAATTGCGAACAACATAAAACTATTAAACCTTGAATTTTTAGGAGTAATTCTCATATAGGGCAAAAAAAATCACGTGCTTACAGCTGCCCCTATTTGTGCGAAAACACGAAGAGTTTTCGTGCAACGATAAAGTGAGCGAGCGATTTTTTGCCCGTTTGAGTACTTCGTGTGAAGCATTTTTGAAAAGATTTGACCGAACCTTTGCTTCAAAAGGTTTCCTACATATCCCTGGCTGAAAGGGAATCAAGTCAATGTAGTTCGGGAAGTTTGGTAGCTGGGACTACCATGGCACCATAATTTTGCTGTTACTGCTGCTGCATACTATTACTACTGCTTTATGACCTCCTTATTACAGCATTGCTAAAAAGAAAACAAAAGCTAGACTAAACTAAGGATTACAAGATCTTATCTATCTTCGTCTTCCTCTTGTAGTCTTCCTTCTGATTTCTGAAATGGGATTTATGCTGGGGTATGTTGTTGTGACCCTCCGCATTGCTGACTTCTGACTTGAACTTGAAATGTATTCCTCTGTTCTACAGGCGGGATCCTGACTTCAACTTTAAATGTATTCCTCTGTTCTACAGGCGGGCTCCAGACTTCAACTTGAAATGTATTCCTCTGTTCTACCGGCGGGCTCCTGACTGCAACAACTTAACAGGTAACACCTTCGTTCTACGGGCAGGCTCCCGAATGCAACAACTGAAAAGTAACACCTCCGTTCTACGGACGGGCTTCCGACTGGAACAGCTGAAAATGTAACACCTCCGTTCTACGGGCGGGCTCCCGAATGCAACAGCTGAAGAATAACACCTCCGTTCTACGAGCGGGATCCCGAATGCAACAACTTAAAAAGTAACACCTCTATTCTACGGGCAGGCTCCCGACTACAACAACTTAAAATGTAACACCTCCGTTCTACGGCCAGGCTCCCGAATGCAGCAACATAAAAGTAACACCTCCGTTCTACGGGCGGGCTCCCGACTGCAACAACATTAAACATAACACCTCCGTTCTACGAGCGGGCTCCCGACTGCAACAGCTGAAAGCATAACACCTCCGCTCTACGAGCGGGCTCCCGATTTCAACAACTAAAAAGTAACACCTCCATTATACGGGCGGGCTCCCAATTTCAACAACTAAAAGAAGTAACACCTCTATTCTATGGGCGGGCTCCCGACTGCAACGACTGAAAAGTAGCACCTCCGTTCTACGGGTGGGCTCCCGACTGCAACAACTTTAAAAGTAACACCTCCGTTGTACGAGCGGCTTCCCAACTGCAACGACTGGAAAGTAACACCTCCGTTCTACGGGCAGGCTCCCAACTGCAACAACATTAAAAGTAACACCTCCATTCTACGGGCGGGTTCCCGACTGTAACGACTGGAAAGTAACACCTCCGTTCTATGGGCGGGCTCCCGATTGCAACAACTTTAAAAGTAACACCTCCATTCTATGGGCGGGTTCCCTACTGCAACGACTGGAAAGTAACACCTCCGTTCTACGGGCGGGCTCCCGACTGCAAAAACTTTAAAAGTAACACTTTCGATCTACGGGCGGGTTCTCGACTGTAACGACTGGAAAGTAACACCTCCGTTCTACGGGCGGGATCCCTACTGCAACAGCTTTAAAAGTAACACCTCCGTTCTACGGGCGGGTTCCCGATTGCAACGACTGGAAAGTAACACCTCCGTTCTACGGGTGGGCTCCCGACTGCAACAACTCTAAAAGTAACAAATCCGTTCTATGGGCGGGCTCGCAACTTCAACAACTTAAAAAGTAACACCTCTGTTATACGGTCGGGCTCCCAATTTCAACAACTGAAAAGTAACTTGAATTGATTTCCTCGTTCCTTCGAGAAAATTTTCAACAATGGCAGAAAATTTTCTGCCGCAGTTTTCATGATCTTCTTTGTGGCATGCCTTTCCGCCGTCTATAACTTTTCCTTTCCAGCTTCAAATCAAAGCAAATTTATTAGTTTAAAACATGGTGAGTGGTCGTGCCACTCCTGCTGGGGATTATTTTTCCCTTTCCTTTTCCTGTTCTGCGTTTCCAAAACTTGTTGGGGAATATGTTATTTGCTGGGGATGATATTTCTGCTGGGGATGATTTTTCCCTTTTTCCTATCCCCGCACTACGTTGTCCGACCCTCTTGGAACTTTGGTCGATAGTCTGCCGGGTGATGCTCCTTCTTCCCGACGATCCTTATCCATAAATTTCTACACTGTTGTTTTTCTATTTTCTCCATATTTTCCTTTATCTTTGGTCTGTCCTGCTCGTATTTTGCTTGGCATCATTTTGGCAATTGGTAGTAAGCTTTGAAAAATCTTTCTCAAAAACAAACTGCTGGAGAAAAAGTCTTTGAACAAAGAAAGTGATGACTTCAAAAGGTACAAAAAAGAAAAAATCTTTCTGAGCAAATGCCGGGGAAAAATAAAAGAAAAAGAGAAAGAACTTATCTGAACGGTATAACCGGTCCCAACGATCAAGTCGTGCATTCTGGATCTAGCCAACCCAGTCTATTTATCAATCAATCTTTCTGATGGCTTCATTTTGCTGGGGATGCGCAGGCACCCCATTCTTTGCCAAATGCGGATCCTTTCCGCCAATCTTATCTTGTCGCCTCGTAGTGCCCTTCGAGGTGTTTTCACTAATAAGACTCTCTCATTTCTCTCAACTCTCGTCGCCTTATGGTGCCCGTGAAGGTTTTCACCATATGACTCTCTCATTTTGTTTCTCTCAGCTTTCGTCGCCTTATGGTGCCTGTGAAGGTTTTCACCATAAGACTCTCTCATTTTATTTTTTCTTTCTCCGCTGGGGATCAGAGTGTTACCGATAAGATTTTCTCCACTGGGATTCTTTTGGCTATCAATTCCTTCAGCTCATGACCCTCATTAAGTCGGGGGTTAGTGTGTTACTCTCGACTTTCATTTGCCTGGCTTGGCACCTCTCGGATACTGATCGGGAGGTCTTTTTTTTTTTAGACATCAACATGGTTCTTTTTTTTTGTGCGGGGATAACAGAGAAGGATATCAAAAATTTGAAATAACTTTGATGGGAAAAACATTACAACTCTTGAAATCAAATTTTTCCCAAAATTTTTAAAACATAACTTCTACCCCAGTATTTCTTTCTTGGGGGATTTTTTGCTTTTTCTTACACTTTGACCGAGCCGTGAGGCGCCTACATATCCTCTTTGAGGAATCAGGTCGAACGTAGTTCACTCGATTCCTTTGTATTTCTTGTGACTTTGTTTTTGTTATTATCTTTCTTTCTTTTTCTCTTTTTTTTTTCATTAATGATTCCAAGAGAGGGGTATGAAAGAATAATCAAGGCTCAAAGGGGGAAGCAAAGGTTAAAGTGTTTGGATAGTAGAAAAATTGCCTCCGTCATTTCATTCTCCGATAAATTCCATGTACAAAAAAACAAAACAAATAAACAACAATTACAATTAAAGAAATTACACATAATATCTCTTGACTGTGTCAGAATTGATAGCCATGTCAATGCACCTTCCCTCGACATCTGTCAGACATAGAGTGCCATTGGATAACACCCTGGTCACAATAAACGGTCCTTGCCAATTCAGGGTGAACTTGCCCTTTGCTTCAGCCTGATGTGGCAAGATTCTTTTCAGCACCTGCTGTCCCACTTCAAATCTCCTGGGACGCACCTTTTTGTTATACGCTCTTGCCATCCGCTTTTGATACAATTGGCCATGACATACTGCTGCCAATCTTTTTTCATCAATCAAGCTCAGCTACTCCAATCGGTCTTTGACCCATTTATCATCATCAATCCCGGCCTCAGCGACAATCCGAAGAGATGGAATCTCAATTTCTGCTGGTATCACTGCTTCAGTTCCGTATACTAACGAATAAGGAGTTACACCTATTGAAGTACGAACAATAGTGTGATAACCCAACAATGCAAATGGTAACTTCTCATGCCATTGTCTGGATCCTTCTACCATCTTCCTCAATATCTTCTTTATGTTTTTGTTGGCTGCCTCAATCGCTCCATTCGCCTTGGGCCGATACGTGGTGGAATTATGGTGTGTAATCTTGAACTGTTGACATACTTCTTTCATCAAACCGCTGTTAAGATTAGCCCCGTTATCTGTGATGATCACCTTTTGGATCCCAAACCTACAGATGATAGGGGAATGGACAAAATCCACCACTGCCTTCTTGGTTACCGACTTAAAAGTCTTAGCTTCAACCCATTTAGTGAAATAGTCAATGGTTACCAGAATGAACCTGTGACCGTTGGAAGTTGCCAGCTCAATAGGTCCAATAACATCCATGCCCCATGCAACAAAGGGCCAAGGTGCTGACATTGTATGCAATTCAGTCGGTGGAGAATGAATAAGATCTCCGTGTATCTGACACTGATGGCATTTCCGCACGAAACTGATACAATCACGCTCCATAGTGAGCCAATAATATCCTGCTCGGAGAATCTTCTTTGCTAATACATATCCGCTCATATGTGGCCCACAAACTCCAGCATGTACCTCTGTCATCACTGTCGTGGCTTGACCGGCTTCTATACATCTCGGCAAACCCAAATCTGGGGTCCTTTTGTACAGCACTCCTCAACTGAGGAAAATCCATTTGCCAATCGCCGAATGGCTCTTTTTTGATCTCCGGTGGCCTGCTCCGAGTATATCCCCATTCGTTGTCAGTTTCTATGAATGGTACAATGGCATCACCCACAATGCCTGTACCATCATCCCCATGCACCACTATCTCTTGCTTGTCCCACTCAAATTTCACCATCTAGTGCAATGTGGAAGGCACTGCTTTAGCGGCATGAATCCAGGGTCGCCCCAATAGAAGATTGTACGATACTGCCATGTCTACCACTTGGAATTCCATGGTGAATTTTACCAGACCAATGGTCAATTCTAGTATGATATCACCCACCGTGTCAGTACCACCCCCATCAAAACATCGGAAACAGACGTTGTTCCTGTGAATTCGGTCATGATCGACCTTACGCTTGTTCAAAGTAGTCAAAGTATAGATGTTGGCGCTCGACCCATTATCAATCAATACTCGGGTGACCACCGAGTCTTCGCATTTGACGGTCAAGTATAGGGCTTTGTTGTGCTCTGTACCCTCTGCCGGTAATTCATCATCAGAAAACGTCACCCAGTTTACCTCAAAGATTTTGTGCACTATTCTTTCCAAGTGATTTACAGAGATTTTATCCGGAACATGAGCCTCATTCAGGATTTTCATCAGTGCCTGGCAATGGTCACTGGAATGGATCAACAAGGATAGCAACTAAATCTGTGTCCGAGTCTTTCTTAACTTCTCCACAATGGAGAAGTCTTGGGCCTTGATTTTCTTCAAAAACTCTTCCGCCTCTTCTTCTATCACGAGTTTCTTTGTCATCCCTGGGTTGGACATTCTTAACTCTACGGGAGCAAAACACCTTCCGGAACGAGTTAGTCCCTGGGCCTCACATATTTCTTCCACAACCTCCTTCCCTTTGTACATTACCATCACTTTATTGTAGGTCTGATAACAACTGGTCCTATGCATGCTGGCTTGCTTGGTACCCCTTGCACCGTTACTTTGATCGGTTCTAGATTCTTTGCCACAACAGATTATCTCTTCCCCATCACCACCACTGGCTTGACATCTACCTTCTCCAACTGTACCCCCTCTTTTCCATTGGTTGACTTTTCTTTTGGACTGGCACGGATCATCATCACCGTCTGTGAGGGTTTCTTTAGCTTCTATCCTTCGTGCACAAGCTCGATCATGTGGGTTTCGTGGTGTGCTGGTAATGGGTTCTGATAATGTTGGGTGCCTCTAGTGTCTGAACCTCGATCTTGTTGGTGTCAATAAGATCTTGCACCGCATGTTTCAACTTCCAACACTTCTCAGTATCATGTCTAGGAGCCCCCGAACAATACTCACAGCTTATCGAGTGGTCCATATTTTGGGGAAGGGGGTTTGGAAATCTGGGCTCAATAGGACTCAACAAACCTAACTTCCTTAATTTGTGGAACAAAGCAGTATAGGTTTCTCCCAACTCAGTGAAGGTTCTTTATTTCTACACCCTTTCATTTCTGAAAGCCTGATTCCTACCGGAAACTTGTCCCTGGAGGGTTCATATAGGCCCTTGGTGGTAGATATGTGTTTTATGGAGGTGGATATGTGTTTTGGGGAGACGGCGCGTGCCATTGCGGGCGAGCCGGAGGCTGGGTGTTTGCTTGGGCTTGATAGACGGAGAAGTGTGGTTTTTGTGGTGGGTAGTAGGGTTGTGGAGGGTAATTTAGAGTGTGTGGGTAATTTGGGTGAGGGGGTCTGGATTGGTATCGGGGGGAAGGACCTTTTGATCTGGACCAATTACCTGCCTCTATTGTTGCGACCTCTTCTCTTCTCTTCTTCCCGAGTGCACCTCCCATGTTGCTCTGAATGGCTTGAATAGTGGCTTTAATCGCCGAATAACTCAGGATTTTGTTGGACCTAAGTCCCTCTTCGATCATACCACCCATATTCACTACCTTGTTGAAGGATTTGCGAATTGACGTCACCAAGTGACCAAAGTAGGTTGGCTCTAGAGTTTACAGAAAGTAGTCCACCATTTCTCCCTCTCTCAACGGAGGATCAACTCTGGCTGCCTGTTCTCTCCATCGGAACCCAAATTCTCGGAAGCTTTCTCCGGGCTTCTTCTCAAGCTTCAACAATGTGAGACGGTCAGGGACGATCTCAAGGTTGTACTGGAAGTGACCTGCGAATGCTTGTGCTAGATCGTCCCAGTTGTACCACCTTATCGGATCATGTCTTGTGTACCATTACAGTGCGGACCCACTTAGACTTTGGCCAAAGTAAGCTATCAACAGCTCATCTTTACCACCTGCTCCTCTCATCTTGCTGCAAAACCCTCACAGGTGTGCCATAGGATCGCCGTGCCCCTCGTATAAATCAAACTTTGGCATCTTGAACCCTGCCGGCAATTGAACGTCAGGGAAAGGACACAGGTCCTTGTGGGCCACGCTGACCTTATTGCCTAACCCGTGCATATTCCTGAAGCATTGCTCCAGGCTATTAAATTTTCACAGCACTTCGTCCTGCTCTGGGCTCTTAGTCGGCTTTTCAATCTCCGCCGAGACCTCAAAGTGGGGTTTATAGGCATGTGGCTCGGGTGCTTTGAATGTGGGTTCAGGGGGGGTAATATTGCGTATCGTGAGCCTGAAATAATGGCTCGCTAGGTGATCTATGTAGCGTGGCTGGTGGGGGTCCCATGAAAACGGGAACATTTGGTGGGGGAGGGTTCTGATTGGGTGGTGGAGTTTGGGCATCATAGGGATTTCTTCCCTAATAGTAGTGGTGACTGGGAAAGCTTGTCGAAGGGCTGGGGGAGGATATTCCGACGTCTGTCCTGGTGGGAGAGCAGGAGTAATGGGTGTTTCAGGCCCCTTTTTTACCCTAGCAAAGGCTAACTGCATTTCGTTCATCTCCAGTCTCATTTTTTCCATTTTTTCCATTGCCTCCTTCAGGAACTGACTTTCCGTTCTTTCTTCCTCAACACTTTGGTCTGATCTAGTCATGCTTTTTAGTATGGGCCCTTAGGATCTTGTTTTATAATGTTATGGTGCCAGTATGCTTTAACAAACTAACTGGTTGAAAATTGGAAAAACAACAAACTTGTCAGCATTAGATTTTAACACATATTGTAATTACACGTTGGGGGATGCAATGCTCTTTGGCAGTTAACCATTTCTAACATGTTTGCTCCGACCGCATGCATCATCCCGTCTTTTTTTATTTGTGCCTCGTTTAAGTGTTTTAGAGACTTTCCTTTATTTCTTTTTTCTCTCTTTTATTTTCGTTTATTCACTTTGCCTTTTCTCTTTTTCTTTTAGTGGTGTTTGTTCATAGAGATTCATGACCGGATCCGATGAGGTTTGCCTACGTATCGTGATGCCATGCGAATCAGATCATATCGTAGTTCAAAAGGTAAAAGCAAAAAAGAGCAATTTTTGGGTTTTCAATTTTCATTAGTACTGAATTACAAAAGACCTGAGAGCATACTTTTTAAGATTTTAAGGCTCGGGACATGCCTTTTCTAGGAATTTTTCAAAACAGACTCGAAACATGCATTCTAAAAAAACAAAATACAGACTCGATATCCAGACTCGAAAGGAAGTACAATCAATAAAACATCAATGCATCCAACCCTGGTCTTGGAACACCTCCTGGCCTTGCAGCGGGCCCTGCCTCTCATGATGCCCTTTTCTCGCAGTAGGCAATCGATCTGTTGGGATCTAGCCTCCAAGACCTGAGTGGCAGTGTGATTTTTCTCTTGCAAGTGGCGCAAATCTGCTTCCAACCGGTCCATTATGGCATAACAGTGTTCCCTCTCGGCTTTGAACCTCTTGGATTGTCTAGTTATCTCACCTTCTAGGTTGTCAATCGTCGTTTCCCAACCTGCGGCCTCTTTTTCATATCTTTCTTTCATCTGCTAAATGAAGGTTGCATGTCCCTAGGCTTCTTTAGTCAATCTTTTTTGTGCCTTTGCTAGTTCAGACTTAGCTTTCTCGATGCCATCTTCATAGTCACACACCTTTTGAGTAAGGTTATAAATGAGCCTTCCATCTTTCTCGCTTCGGCCCGGATTCTCAGTGGCTATCCTCAACTGTCAAATCTGTGCCCTGAGAGCCTTATTTTCTTGAACCAATATTTTTCTTTCTCCCTCGGCCTCTTGTGCTTGTAAACCGTTGTTGAAGGTGGCCTTTCTCAACTCTTCTCGCAGGTCGCAGATGGTGGACCGATATTCTCTTTCCTTTTTTTCCCCAAGCTAACCTTTCTTGAATTTTGTCATTAAAAGCTTGAATGTGGGGCCTTTTGGCAGGCCTAACAAGTTCGGGCTCTGTTTCGTGTTTCGGCTCATGGTTCACATGAAAGCACCTTTTAAACCATGCGGAGTGAGCTGAAATGGTAGGATACCTGAATGGGGTAGTTAGAGAACTTACGGGGACGTTGGAGGTCCCACTTACCCTAGCAAACAGCTCGGGGAATCCAGGGATCACACTTGGCGGCTTTCTTCCATTGTTCCAGTCGTCCAATATCTCTAACATGCGGAGACACAGGATTCTGTTTTCCTCAGCAGTAGCTGATTCAGAAGTTGGGATGGCCGAGATTGAACTCTCCTCTAAAATAGGAATCATTGGTAGAGGAATTTCTGAAGACATTTCTACACTCCCTTTCGACCTTGTGAACTAAGTGTGAACACTTCCTTTCGACTTTGTGACGGGTGGCTGAACACTTCCTTTCGACCTCGTAAAGTATGAATTTGAGGCCAGACTACCACAAAACAAACCACCTTTCTATAAAACCTGGATGTAGCAGCAAGCAAGCGGTTAGTTCGAAACAAATAACAGATAGGTAATCTCACGTTGGGGTGTGATGCACCTATACAGTTAAGTGGGTTTCTACATGTTTTGCATTGGTTGCATGCGTCATTCCAGCTTCTCTTTACGCTCCCCTTTTTCTTCACTATTTTTTCCTTGCATTCTTTTATTTTACTTTACAAACCTTTTCTCTTATTTAAGGTTATGGTCGAATCTGATGAAGATTTCCTACGTATCACGGCCCCGCATGAATCAGACTAGCGTAGTTCGTGACAAACAAATGTAAGAATAATAAAGAAACATTTTATTTCTTTGGAATTTTCAATTTTTCATTACTAAAACAAACTATTACAAACCAAAACACTTTTGCAGAAAGAAAATAACAGGCGCAAACTAAGACCAAATACAAACTCCAACACTACAGATATACTTTGACGCGCAAAGACAATGGACAAACAGACAATAGACCCAAAACAGAGAAATACAGACACGAACTATGCATACTCTAAAGCTTCAAATATGGCTGCTCGCGCGGCATCGGCCTTGCCACGGGCCTAGGTTCCAAATCCCTTTAAAGTTTCTCTAATTCATTCATGGTCCGCTTCACATAGATCATCACTGCTTAGACAAAAGTAGTATGGGTCATGTCTTCACAAACCCGGCATCTCCTGAAAATGGCGCGAGCAATGGCTCTAATCCTGTCTCTTATCTGCTTCTTTTCTATAAGTAAACGTTTTATCTGATTACTGCATGTTTTTAACGCCTGAGAATCCTGCAGGTGCTGATTCTGCAGCTGCTGCACTTCTACCTCCATTCGGGCCAACAGGTTGTAACAATGTCCACTTTCAGTTTCAAAATCTCTAGCCTGCTTAATTGCTTTACCCTCAAGTGCAACCACTTTTCTCTTCAGATTGGCAATAATTTTCTTGTGGTCCCATTTCAATTAATTCAAGTACTGCGACGCTCATCTGCCCTTGTGGCCCACTGTTCTTTGAGCTCTGCCATGACATTCTCAGACTTTTCCAACTCATCTAGACATTCCCTAACTTTATTTTCCAGCCTTTTATCAATCGCTCATCCGATCGACTCCTCGGTTGTTTATCAACGGCTATTCTCAAATGCTGGATTTGGGCCCTAAACGCCTCGTTTTCTCGGGCCAATCTGTTCTTTTCACCTCGATCCGCAGCAACTTGCACACTGTTTTCGAATTTCAGACTTCAACTTGTTGTTCCAGCTTCCCAATTTCAGCCCGGTAACCTTCTTCCTTTGCTAACCAATCCCATTATTCCTGGGATGACTCGGCAAAATCTTTGAGATGAGGTCTTTTAGCCGGTCTCCCGTATGACACGTCACCTCTGAACCAAGCGTGATACCCAGGGGAAACTTCCCTTTTAGCCTTATCCAATACACAAGTGTTTGCCGCCAAATGTTGACAGTCGCTCCAGATCTGGCGAACTTCTTCTTCGGGGAACCGACCGTCAGAATTAATTTCAACCACTTGGGCACTCAGATCTTCATCTTTCGGCACTACTTGATACCTCCCGAGTTGCCTCAAAACCCGGTATGGTGCATAGGGCTGGATGTTTTTAAGTCCTATCAACAGAAAGTGGGGCCTGGCTGCTGGCATATATATGATCTCCTCAACAGGCAACCATCCGAGCGTCCACTGGATTTGGCTGGCAGTGAGAGTCCGGAATAATGACGTCTATGATGTGACTCCCTCAGGTAGACTAGCCCCTTTGAGTCTTGTGTAAAACTCTCTCGTGCAAGTTTTCTCAGGTGAACCATAACTCAAGAGCTGGAAGCGGTGGCATAAATGCTCGGTCATCCATGTCACACCTCTTTTTTACGGTGCTTACATCCCGGCGAAAGGGATATAAACATAAAAGAGTTTTTCCAATTAAAG
>MU708036.1:6582-31514 GCA_026770625.1 Nicotiana glauca
CTCTATATTTTTGAAAATACGTTAATACTACTAAAAATGTAAAAATGCGAATCTTAAAGCATATATATTTTTTTTGTATTTTAATTATGAGTTATTATGTGACTAATTAATAAAAGGATGCAATATACTTCTTAAAATTGTAAAAACCATTTTGTTTTGATATTTTTGGAATAATTTTCTTAGGATAAAAATCACGTGCTCACATGTGTCATCCTATTTTGCTTTATATTTGGATATGTCACATGATTATGGTAGACCGTGTCTGTCATTCTTGTTGTGTCACTATTGGGGGTCTTTCGACAAGGTTTGATCTTCTGTTACGTAATATGATGGATTTTGGATGTGAGTTTTGGATGGGTTGGCCATGACTTGCGGTTGAGGTGCTCTACGGGAATGGGGAGTCTATTGCGTTCTACGGGATTGTGTTAGTTAAAGGTTTTTGGTTGATAGGAAGTTTATCCTACTTGTGATTTAGAGTGAAGGATAGGATCCTTGTGTCTCACGTGGATCGGTATGTTTGGATCGGGCTGCCTACCATGATAAGGTTATGTAGGATGAGAATTTTTGTGATTATTTCGTGTGCTTTGCTTGTCCCTTGTAAAATAGATTCTTAGTATGGTACTGATGGGGAACAATACCTATTGGACTTGTTGGATAATTCTCTCGTATGTTTTTTTTTCCATCTTCAGTTATATTTGAGTTGTCCTTGATGGTTCAGATTGCATCGTATATGAGTAGGTGGCGTTTGGTGTCACTAGTCAGTCGTATAGCTTGTACTAGATAAGATGAGATCATTGGACTTGCAATTAGTGTGGTACTTGGATGGGGTATGTCAGGATAAGAGTGTCGTTGATCAGCTTAGAGTTTGGTGTTGGTTTCAGCCGAGCGAGAGAACTCCACCACTTGTTAGTTGGGTGAGGGGCATGAGTTTTCACAAGTTTATTGTATCATTATCAATGTTGTGAAGGTTTGTAACAAGGTTCTAGTTGGTATGAGGTTATTTATTGGTACCAGGTTAGGTAATGGGTAGCTATTACGGTCGGAGATATTTTTATGGGTGTATGGGTAATGTGTTATGTCGTGAGATTATACCTTGTGCATATATTATGATTTGTTGCCTTATGTTGGGGTAGATACAATGCGTATATGTGAGAATCAGGTCTTAGGAGGAGGCTTGGATATTGAAATTATGTTATAAGGTTTATCAGTTAAGGTGGAAGGAACAATCTTCAGTCGAGATGGTGTTATCGGGCTTATGTGGTTTGGATTGATGTGAGATCACATGTGGGTATATATATGGTAAATTAATTTTGTGATTTGATGGCTTTAGAGTGACTCTTGGCATGTTTGAAGATGAATGTTTGATTAAGATGGGGACAATGTAACGACCAAATCGGTCATTTCGTGTATTCACACACCATTTCCCTTTCGAAGCTTTCTGTATGTGTATTTGTGGCTATGTGACTTGTTGTAATGACCCAGATGGACGTTTTGTATATTGGAGACCCTTATTCCCTTTTGAATCTTTGCGTATGTGTATTTGGCGTTTTATGACTTACAGGGATGGTTTGTTTCATTTTGGGGAGGTTTTGGAATGATTTGGATCCTTTAATTCTTAGTTTAGAAGCTTATGTTGGAAATGTTGACCAAGGTTTTAATTTTATAAAAATGACCCTAGAACGGTATTTTGATGGTTCCAATAGGTTTGTATGGTGATTTTGGACTTAGGTGTATGCCTTGAATTGAATTCGTAGGTTCCTAGGTTGATTTGGCTTGTTTTTGTTGAAAATTGGCAATTTTAAAGCTTTAGAAATATCTTAAGTTTGAATGTAGGTTAACTTTATGGCTATCAGGTTAGAATTTTTGTTTTGGGACTTGGAATAGGTCTTTTTGTCATTTGGAACTTGTCTGCAAAGTTTGGTGTCATTCTGAGTTGGTTTGATAGGAATCGAATGCATGGTTGTGTTTATAGCGATTCTTGAGTTCATTGTAATTTTCTATATGTTTTGGTGTTGGATTCGTGGTTTCGGAGGTTATTTTTGTATTTGATCATGTGATCGAGTTTGTATGATACTTTTAGACTTTTGTGGATGTTTGGTGTGGGTCCGTAAGGGCTTGAGTAAGTTTCAGACGTGTTTTAGATTGATTTGGGTTGGTTTCTCAACAACTGGTGTGCTGGTTCTGTAGTTATTGCAAATGCGGGCACCGATTTGCATTTGCAGAATTTACAACGCATTGGGGAAGGGGGAAGTGTGTGGCATGTTTTGCATTTGCGAACCCAACCTCGCATTTGCGAAATGGTATTAGGCAGGGAGTTGTCCGCTTTTGCGAGGGAGGACTAACTTTGCAAATGCGAAGTTAGAGCCGCATTTGCGACATTTCCTGGACCTGTCAGGCATCGCATTTGCGATGCGTCTATCGTATTTGTGAGCCCTAGGTTGCATTTGCGAGACCTGCAATTGAACAAAATAGTGGGATTTCGGGACTTAGCTTCTTTAATCAAATTTTTAGAATCCTAGACTCGGTGAGAGGCAATTTTGAGGAGAGATTTTAATACCAAACTATAGGTTAAGTGATTTTGATCCAATTTCAATTATAATACATGATTGTTTATGAGATTTAACATATAATCCATGGAAATTGTAGAGAACTTTTGGGAAATTTTGACTATATTTTGAAAAAATGAATATTTGAGATGTGAGAGTCGTACTGGACTTGGATTTTAAAACAAAGCACACATATAAACTCGAGAGGTTATGGGTAGTCGAGATCCACCCTTAGAATCGAATTTTGACCGGGCGAGCCCGGGGTTGACTTTTGGAAAATAATGTAAATATTTTAACTTTAATTATCGAAATTGATTTCTCTTCATTGTTTGATGATATTTAGTCAATTTGGTTAGATTTGAGCCGTGTGGAAGCAAATTTAAAAGGAAAAACGTTTTTTAAGTGTTGGCTTGGCCTAAATGAGGTAAATATCTTGCTAACTTTGTATTTGGGAACTTCCCCATAGGATTTGGTCTAATTGCGTTATTTGGACTATGTGAATGACGTGTACATGAGGTGACGAGTATGTGCATGGAATTATATGTGGTAATTTAACCGGTTTGGACTCTTAGGTTATTATTATGTCTTTAAATTGAAGTTGTTGTTACATGAAATATATTTCATTATTGAGTTATTTTCCCGCTTCGTTGTGTTTTTCTTGAAATTCTTGTACACACCGTTGTTGAGCCGTAGGCTATGCATTTTTTGTGATATAGGTATTGTTATTTTGGCAATGTTGTGGCATATGGGCACATACGGTGCGAGTTAATTATTGTGTTGTGATGAGATACGCATGCAACTTCATAAGGGTGGTGTTATTAATGTGTATGCACGTGTTGCTAGTTAGGGGAATTACTTCATTTGAAGCTCATTCCGCGAGATAAGGGGTCTATAGCACGTGAAGCTATTTCGAGAAACATATTTGTAAAATAAATGTAAGGCTCACACAACGTCAAAAGGAAGATTTGTGATTTATTACTTGTGATTGTTGAGGTGTGGTACCATGGGGAGATTCTTGTTGAAAATTCAATGTTGGAATGGCATGATGATTTGTACTGTTATTGTTCCTTAATTTATTTCACTTGTATTTTAACTGTATTTTGATTGTTTTATTGTTTTATCACATGTTTATTCTTTGTTGCCACTTATTGCTTTTACTTTTCATTGTTACCTTTATATTAATATTTTGCATAGGTTTTCATGTCCAGTGAGTGTCTTGACTTGTATCTCCTCATTACTACACTGAGGTTAGTTTTGATACTTACTAGGTACCGATTGTGGTGTACTTATAATACGCTTCTGCATATTTTTGTGCAGATCCTGGTACCTCGGAGTGTGCTAGATGTTAGTTGTTTGTGTTGAGTTGCTGATGAGACTTTAAGGTATACCTGCCATCCCGCTCACACGCCTCGGAATCACCTTCTGTTGTCTTTCAGTAGTACTGTTTATTTTCATTATGAAACAATGTTGTATTGAAATTTCTAGCTTACTCTCATTGGAGCTTATGACTCCGTATTGCCGGTTTTGGAGATGTATGACTATTGTTCGATTTCAGCTTTATTATCCCATTTACCACTTTACTTTAATAGCTGAGTTGTTTATTTCTGTTTAATGTTAGCATGCGTTAGGCTTACCTAGTCTTAGAGACTAGGTTCTACCACAATCCTAAAGGTGGGATTTTTGGGTCTTGACAAGTTTGCATCAAAGCTCTAGCTTCAAGGGTTCTATGAGTCATAAGCAAGTTTAGTTGAGTCTTGAAGATTGGTACAATTACATCTGCTCTTATTTTCGAGAGGTTGTGAGATTATTAAGAAATTCCACGTCTTTCATTCCTTATCATGCAGATTTGTTAATTTTTGAATCTGAGCCTTTATCCTTCTATTCTCTCACAGATGGTGAGGATAAGCAATATTGGATCAGTTGGGAAGACACCCGCGCCCCCTGCTAAAGCCGCGAGAGTCCGGAGCGAGGTAGAGACAGAGGAGGGGCACATGCCACAACTAGGGCACATGCAACAGTTGAGGCACCTGTTGTTACACCTGGACTCCAGGAGAATTTTGTACATTTCCTAAGCATGTTTGGTAATTGGCTCAGGCGGGATTGATCCTAGTTGAACTAGCTACTTCTCAAGCTTGGGAAGGGGATCAAACTCCCACCGCCCGTACTCCAGAGCAATGTGTATATGTTGATCAGGTCCCGAGTGTTATGCTAGTACAACCCATACTCACGGTTCAGCCTATGGTCTAGCCAGTGGCATCAGACAAGGAGCAAAGAAAGCTTAAGAGGTTGAAGAAGTATTATCCTCCTACTTTCAGTGGTGCAGTTTCTGAGGACGAACATGGTTTTAATTTCTAGACCATTGCCACCCTATTCTCCGCACTGTGGGCATTATAGAGGTGAGTAGGTTCGATTTTACTACATTTTAGCTGACAGGTTCAGTATATAGGTGGTGGATGGCTTATGAGAAGGTAGGGGTGGCAAAATGGTTCAAAGAAAATAATTAATCACCCATATTATCCATTAAAAATGGGTTGGATAATGAACTATTTAAAAATAGGTCAAATATGGATAATAACCATATTATCCAATTAGAAAATAGATAACCAATGGGTCTAACTTTTACATTTGTAAATCCTCAAATTGGGGGTGCCTCAAGTTAGGGAGACTAAGAATTCTCCCAAAAGTGATCATATGTAAAAGGTCATGGATAATATGGTTACCCATATTATCCGACGGTAAATCTATTTTTTATCCGTATTAGATATGAGTCATGTCAGATAATTTACCTATTTTTTCATTACCCATTTTCGACCTGAACCATATTCTACCCAATCCGCCCGTTTGCCACTCCTATGATGAGGGTAGGCTAGCTGATGCAGCGCCACTTACTTGGGCTCAATTTTCTTATATAATTTTGAGAGAGTTATTCCCATAGACCATCTGGGATGCGTTGCGCACCAAGTTTCAGAAGTTGCTTCATGGGACTATGACAGTGTCAGAGTATGCCATGAGGTTTAGTGAGTTATCCCTCAATGCACCTGCTTTGGTTTCTACAATCAGAGAGAAAGTCCATAAGTTTATCGAGGGGCTCAATTATGGTCTTAGATTCAGAATGGCACAGAAGTTGGAGACGGATACTCCATTTCAGCTGGTTGTAAAGATCACTCGAAAGTTAGAGCGTATGCATGGCCAGGAGAGGGAGGATAAGGAGTCCAAGAAGCCTCGAGACTCTAATGGATTTAATGGTTTCCAATCTGTAGTTTCAGCTCGTCATGGCAGATGTTATGTTAATCGATCAGTTTATTTTGCACTTCAAGCTACTCGCAGCGCACCAGCCATTCAGAGACATCAGCGCGCCCATTTTACATAGCCATTTTTCTGTGCACCTTCTGCACAGGGTGCCGTTAATGGTCATTCTAGCCTACCGGGTTAGACTCACTACCAACAACCATACCTATAGAGAGGTTATTTTGAGTGTGGTGATACCGAGCATATGGTGAGGTTTGTCCTAGATAGGAGGGGCGCACCTCCGTAGGGTTCTTAGGCTATGGTTGCTGCTCAACTACTACTCCACCTGCGCAACCAGCTAAGGGTGGAGGACAGGAGGGTAGAGGTCATCCTAGAGGGGGAGGCCAGAACCATTGTTATGCTTTTCCAGGTAGGACTGAGGCTATTGCATTAGATGTTGTCATCAAAATTAGTGTTTCGATCTATCATAGAGATGCATCCTTTTTTTATCCGAGCTCCATATATTTAAATGTGTCGTATTACTTTGCTTCATATTTGGATATGTATCGTGATTCTTTGAGTGCCCCTAATTATGTGTCTACGTCTTTTGGGGATTCTATTGTGTAGAAAATATTTATCTATTGTGTTTGATCACTATAGGGGGTTTTGAGACCAGGGTTGACCTTCTGATACCCAATACGGTAATTTTGACGTAATATTAGGCATGTATTGGTTGTCATCCTATCATGCTATTTTGTATTGTCACGCCAAGACCGTGATATAAGTTGTGTTAGAGTTGTGGCGGTTGGAGTGGAAGGGTTCGTTAGGCCATGTTCCTAGTAGGGTGGTATCTTTCTTGAAGGCACAATGGATGGTTGAGAAGGGGGGCTTGGCATATTTAGCCTTTGTAAAGAATGTCATTGCTGATACTTCTACTGTTGAGTTAGTTCCGGTAGTGATTGATTTCCCTTATGTGTTTTCAGCAGACCTACTGGGCATGCGACCCGATAGGAATATCGATTTTCGTATTAACTTGTTACCAGACACTCAACCTCTCTCTATTCCACCATATCCCATGGCACCAGTAGAGTTGAAGGAATTGAAGGAACAACTTCAGGAGCTGCTTGATAAGGGTTTTATCCAACCGAGTGTCTCGCCTTGGGGTGCTCCAGTTCTATTTATAAAGAAGAAAGATGGGTCTTTGAGGATGTGTATTAACTACAGGACACTGAACAAAGTTAATGTCAAGAACAAGCACCCACTACTATGATTGATGGTTCGTTTGATCAACTTCAGAGTGATCGGGTATTCTCGAAGATTGACTTGAGATCAGGGTACATCAAAGATCCGAGATTTAGATATTACAAAGAAGGATTTCAGGACCCGCTATGGTCACTACTAGGTTTTGGTGATGTCCTTTGGGCTAACCAATGTCGCAGCAGCCTTTATGCACTTGATAAACAATGTGTATTCCGGCCATATCTTAATTTCTTTATCATCGTGTTCATTGACAACATATTGGTGTATTCTCACAGCCGGGAGGATCATGACCAGCACTTGAGGATCATGCTCCAGACTCTGAGAAAGAAGAAATTATATGCTAAATTTTCCAAGTGCGGGTTTTCGCTTGAGTTTGTGGTATTTTTGGGCCATGTGGTGTCCAGGGAGGGGATTAAGGGGGATCCAAAGAAGGTGGATCCAAAGAAGGTGAAGGTAGCTAAGAGTTGGACCAGGCCATTATTTGCGACTGAGATCCAAAGTTTACTAGGCTTGGTTGGTTATTATCGCTGTTTCATGGAGGATTTTTCATTTGTCTTAGATCCTTTGACTAGATTGACTCAGAAAGGTTCCCTATTCAGGTGGTCTGACAAATGTGAAGAGAGATTTCAGAAGCTCAAGGCTGCCTTTACCACCGCTCCAATTTTGGTTTTGTCTTCAGCATCAGGTTCTTATACAATTTATTGTGATACTTCATGGAATGGAATTGGGTGTGTATCGATGCAGGAGGATAGAGTTGTTGCTTATGCTTCACTTCCCTTTAAGCTCCATGAGAAGAACTACCCAGTACATGACTTAGAGTTGGCAACCATTGTTCACGCACTGAAGATTTGGAGGCACTTTCTCTACGGTATGTCCTGTGAGGTATTCATGGATCATAGGAGTCTAGAATAATTATTTACACAAAAAGATCTAAACTTGAGGCAACAGAGGTGGTTAGAGATACTAAAGTACTATGTTATCACCATTCTTTATCATCTAGGAAAGGCAAATATGGTGGTCGATGCTTCGAGTCAGAAGGCTGAGAACATGGGTAGTCTTGCTTTTATTCCAGTTGGGTAGAGTCCGTTATCTTTGGATGTTCAGGCATTTGCCAATAGGTTTGTAAGGTTGGATGTTTCAGAACCTAGATGAGTTCTTACTTTCATAGTTTCACGGTCTTTTTTATTTGAGCATATCAAGACACGTCAGTATGATTTTCCCCATTTGCTTGTCTTTAAGGACACGGTGCAACACTGTGATGCCAAGGAGGCGGCTATTAGCGAATAAGGGGTATTAAGGATGTAGGGTGGGTTCTGTGTTCCGAATGTGGATGGGTCATGTGAGTTGATACTTGAGAAGGCCCATTGCTCGCAGTATTACATTCATCCAGGTGCTGCAAAGATGTACCAAGACTTGAGGTGGAGAACAATGAAGAAAGATATTGTGAAGTATGTGGCTCAGTGTTTGAATTGCTATCAGGTGACGTACGAGCATCAGAGACCGGGTGGTTTTCATCAGAGACTTGATATTCCGGAGTGGAAGTGAAAGCATATCACCATGGATTTGTATTTGGACTTCCACAAACCTTGACGAGATTCAACGTTGTGTGGGTTATTGTGGACAGACTGACCAAGTCTACACGCTTCATTCCAGTCATGACTACCTACTTATCAGAGCAGTTATCTAGGATTTATCTTTGTGAGAGTGTTCCTATCATGGTGTGCCGGTGTGTATTATATCCGATCGAGGCACTTACTTTACATTGCATCTTCGAAGAGTCATGCAGTATGATTTAGGCACACATGTTAAGTTGAGTACGACATTTCATCCCCAAACAAATGGACAGTCTGAGTGTATAATTAAGGTATTAGGAGGACATGTTGCATTCCTGTGTTATTGATTTAGGGATTAATGTGATCCATTTCTACCGCTCATGGTGTTCATCTACAATAAGAACTATCAATCAATCATCTAAATGGCGCCTTACGAAGCCTTATATGGGAGGCGATGTCATTCTTTGATTTGTTGGTTTGATCCTAGGGAGTCTAGGTTACTGGCCACATATTTGGTTTGTGATCTTTTGGAGAAGGTAAAGTTGATTCCGGATCATCTATGCACAATGCAGTTTGGGCAGAAGAGTTATGCTAATCGGATGGTTCATGATGTGTCATTCTTGGTGGGTGAGAAGGTAATGCTTAGGGTTTCACCCATGAAGGGTGTGATGAGGTTCAGGAAGAAGGACAAGTTGCGCCCTCAATTTATTAATCCTTTTGAGATCCTGTAGAGAGTGGGTAAGGAAGCCTACAAACATGCATTGCCACCTAGCTTATTGGGAGTTCACCTAGTGTTTCATGTTTCTATGCTCTAGAAGTACTATGGTGATCTATCTCACGTCTTATATTTTAAAGAGCCGATGGCTATATTGGACACACAGTTTTGTAAGTTCAAAGAACATTGCTTCAGTGAAGGTTCGATGGAGAGATCAACCAGTCGAGGAGACTTTTGAGACCGAGCATGATATTTAGATCTGCTGCCCTCATCCTTTTGGCACTTCAGGTATGTCTCTATACTCGTTTGAGGATGAATGTTTGTTTACGAGGGGGAGAATATAATGACCCAGCCGGTCATTTTGTGTATTTGAGCCCCATGTTCCTTTTTGAATAATTTTATATGTGTATTTGTGGTTTTACGAATTGTAGGGATGTTTGGTTTCGTTTCGGGGAGGTTTTGGAATGATGTGGATCATTTCATTCTTAGTTTAGAAGCTTAAGTTGAAAATGTTGACTGATATTTTGACTTTTGTTATTTTTATGGTTCCAATAGATTTGTATGGTGATTTTAGACTTAGGCATATGCCCGAAATTGAATTCGAAGGTTCCTAGGTTAATTTAGCTTGTTTTACCAAAAACTAGCAATTTGAATGTTTAAAAATATTCTAAGTTTGACCGTAGGTTGACTTTATACCTATCGGGTTCATATTTTGGCCTTGGGACTTGGAATAGATCTGTTTTTTCATTTGAACTTGTCTACAAAGTTTGGTGTCATTTCGAGTTGGTTTGTTAGGAATCAGATGCATGATTGTATTTCTAGAGATCCTTGAGTTCATTATAATTTTCTATGAATTTTGGTGTTCGATTCGTGGTTCCGAATTTTATTTTGGTGCTTTGATAGTGGATATTTTATGTAGGGACCCGAAGGCTCAGGTGAGTTTCGGACGTGTTTCAGATTGATTTGGGTTGGTTTCGTAGTAACTAGTGTGCTGGTGCTACAATTATTGCAAATTGGGGCACCAGTTTGCATTTATAATCAACGCATTTGCTGAATTTATGTCATATGTGGGATGGGGAAAGTGGTTATCAAGATTCGCATTTGCGAAGGGGCACTAGGCTGGGAGTTGTTTGCTTTTGCGACCAAACACCGCTTTTGCGAGGGGGACTGACTTCGCAAATGCAAAGTCAGAATCATATTTGTGACATTTCCTGGGTCTATCATGCATTGTATTTGCAATGTGTATGTTGCATTTTCGAACACCAGGCCGCATTTGAGACCAGCAGCTAAACAAAATAGTTAAATTTCGGGACTTAGCTTCTTCAATCACATTTTTGGATCCCTAGACACTGCGGGAGGCAATATTAAGTAGAGATTTTCATACCATACTTTTGGGTAAGTGATTTTCTTCCAATTTCAATTTTATTATATGATTTTATGAGATTTAACATCTAATACATGGAATTTGAAGAGAATTTTTGAGAAAATTTGACTATGTTTTAAAAAAATGAAAATTTGAGATTTAAGAGTAAAAATGGACTCGTATTTGAAAATAAAACACATATATCGTAGGAGTTATGTGCAGTATAGATATACCCTTGGACTCCTGGTTTTGACCAGGAGGTCCCGAGGTTGACTTTTGGGAAATTATGTAAAGATCTTTATTTTAATTATAAGAATTGGTTTCTCTTGCATTGTTTGATGATCTTATGTCGTTTTTTGTTGTATTTGAGCCTTGCGGAGGTGAATCTTAAATTAAAGCTATTTTGGGTGTTGATTTGGCCTAGTTGAGGTAAATTTCTGACCTAACTTTATGTAGTGGAACTTCCCGATAGGATTTGGTCTAATTGCATTATTTGGATTATGTGAAAGATGTGTACATGAGGTGACAAGTATGTGCACGGGTTTATATGTGGTAATTGACCTAATTAAACTCTTAGGTTATTATTATGTTTTAAAATTTAATTTATTGTTACATGGTATATCTTTCATTGTTGAGTTATTTTCCCATTTTATTGTGTGGTTGAAATTCTTGTACATATCATTGTTGATCCATGGGCTAGGCATTGTTGTGATATTGGTATTATTGTCTTGGAAATGTCATAGCATATGGAAAAGTGTGGTGCAAGTTGATTATTGTATTGTAATGAGATGCGCATGTGGTAGCACAAGGGTGGTGTTATTGATGCGCATGTGGCAAAATAAGGGAGATTTGTGCACATGTTGCTAGTAATGGAAATTACTTCATTTGAAGCTCACACAGCGAGATAAGGAGATAAAGCACGTGAAGCTACTTTGGCAAAAATATTTTTAAAATAAATGTAAGGCTCACGCAGCGTCATGAGAAAGATTTGCAGTTTGTGACTTGTGAATTGTAATTGACGAGGTGTGGTACTTCAAGATTTCGACGGAATGAAAAAGACATATATGGTAGAATCGTAACCATAGAATACGACCCTAATCGAAATGCATCTCAGAGAGGTTTGAAGAAAATTTTGGGAAAACGTCAACGACTCCTAGCTTATTTGTCAAAAAAAAATAGAGTACGTTATAAAGAATTAATTAATCAGTTGGAACGATATGATTATTTGTATTGTTATTATGTTTCTTAATTTATTTCACTTTTATTTTAATTGTATTTTGATTATTTTGCCATTTTGGTACATGTTTACTCCTTTTCTCCATTTTATTATTTTTTACTTTCCGTTGTTAGATTTATTTAAATATTCTCCACTGGTTTTCATGTCTATTAAGTGTCTTGACTTGTTGTACATCATCACTAATCTATCGATGTTAGTCTCGATATTTACTGGGTACCGATTATGGTGTACTCACACTATGCTTCTACACATTTTTGTGGAGATCAAGTACCTTAGATTGTGTCGGGCATTAGCTAGTTGTGTTAAGTTGCTAAGGAGATTTCAAGGCCTCAGAGTCACATTATGTTGTATTTCAGCAGTATTGTTTATTTTCAACTTGAAACAGTGTTGCATTGAGATTTCTAGTTTAATATCATTAGAGCTTATGACTCCGTACTATCGTTTTTGGGAATGTATGACCATTGTTCCGTCTCAGCTTTATTATGACATTTACCAATTTACTTTATTAGCTAAGTAGTTCATTTATGTTTAATCTCAGCATATGTTAGGCTTAGCTAGTCATATGGACTAGGTGCTATCACGATCCTAAAGATAGGATTTTTGGGTCGTGACACTTGCGAGGTTGATTGGTTTGGCCCGGGGGAAGTTTTGAATTGATTCGGAACATTTGGTCTTAAATTTTGATGTTTATGTTGGAAGTGTTGATCGAGATGTAACTCTTTTTATGGTTCCAATAGGATCATATGGTAATATTGGACTTACGCGTATGCCCGAAATTGAAATCAGAGATTCCTAGGTTGAACTAGCTCTTTCTGCCAGAAGTTGGCGATTTGAAGGTTTAAACTTTTCCTAAGTTTGACCATGGTTTGAAATTGTGGTTATCGGGTTCAGAGTTTTGTTTCGGGTCTTGGAATAGGTCAATTTTATTATTTGGAAATTGTGTGCAAAGTTTGATTTCATTCCGCGTTGGTTTGGTAGGCATCATAAACTTGGTTGTGATTTAGCGATTTTTCTAGTTTCATTACGATTGCTATGTATTACAGGGTTGGATATATGGTTTCGAGTGTTATTTTGATGTTTTGAGGTCGCGAACGAGTTAGTATGATGGTCGATGTAGATCCCCAGGGGCTCGGGTGATTTTCATATGCGTTTCAGGGTGTTTTGATAGAGTTCAAATTTGCAGGTGTTGGGATGATGCTACAGGTTTTGCAAATGCGAGATCTAGTTCGCACATGCCAACCTCAGATTTGCAAGAAGGGTGTTGCATTTGCAAGGTGGTATGGGGGCTGAAGTGTTTGCTTTTTCAACAATAGGACCGAATTTGCAAATGGGAACATGGCTGGGATAATCGTATTTGCTTTTGCGATCCTAGTGTCGCATTTCCCAGTCTCTGGTCGCAAATGTGATTTTTGTAGCTGGTTAAAGGATAAGATTTCCCGACTTAGTCTCATTTTATTATATTTTGAGCATTAATCTTGGTGGGAGGAACTTTTTGCAGGGAATTTTTGCATCTAGACATTAGGTAAGTGATAGTGACTCCATTTCAATATTTTAAACTTGATTTCTTATGGATTTTAACATCAAAATCATAGGATTTGAAAGAAATCTTTTGTTGTGTTTTCAAAAATGAAATTTTGGTATTTTGAGAGTTGATTTGGACTCGAATTTGAAAACCAAACACATATTTGGACTCTTGGGGCTACGAATAGTCAAGATATAACCTTCGACTCAAATTTTAACCGGACAATCCCGGGTTGACATTTGTTTACTTTTGGAGGATTTTGTAAAGATCTTAACTTTATATATCAAAATTGGTTTTTCTTGCATTGTTTCATATTATTAAGTTATTTATTTTAGATTTGAGCCAAGCGGAGGTCTAAAGGAAAATCTATTTTTGAGTGTTGATTTGAGCAATTTGTGGTAAGTATCTTGCCTAACTATATGTTGGAAAATTTCCCTTGGTTTTTTCTTGATTTCTTACTTGTGTTATGTATAAAAAAAGTATGTAAACGAGGTGATGAGTGTATACACGGACGTATGTGTGCTTCATGATGAATTTTGACTCGAGGTTGCTCCTATTGCCATGTTTTGATTGAAAGGACCCTATACTGCGTGCTTTTTACTTTAGATAATTATTTGAGTCTATGTTCCGTGCTAGAGATCATGCTCTTGGATCTTACTTCTTAAATTGGCCGAGTTGATTTCTAACTTGCCATTCTTTGCTTTATGGTTACTTGGTGATTAGGTTTTCAAGATGGATTTACCTATGTGGAGTTATTAGCTCGTATTTTGTCAAGTTGTTGGAAGCATAATTGATTGAAATGAAAAGAAAAAAAAAGTTGTCATCATGCATTACTTTATTTGATTTTAGATAAATTCCTCTTGAAAGTGTGATTGGTAACTGACACATGTACGATACATGTTATGGCATGAGGTCTTTACCTTGTAGTCCTAGTATATGTTGTGGCACGAAGTCTTTGTCATGCAGATATGGTTTATGTTGTGGCATGAGGTCTTGTTGTGCGAGGGTGATTAACAATATATGTACAAGGTGCCATATGTGTGCAATTCTATTGGGTGATTTGTTGTTGAAACTGAGCCTGATCTGTATTAAATTTCTATCACTTGTTCTACTAAGTTTTATGGTATTACTTCTTGCTACTCTTTCTGTTGCTAGTCTTTGGTATTTTTGCACAGGTTATTTGACTAGTGAGTGTCGTGACTTGAACCTTGTCACTACTCCACTGAGGTTAGTCTTGATACTTATTGGGTATCGAATGTGGTGTACTCATACTATGCTTCTGCTTATTGTTTGTGCAGATCTAGGTATCTCGGATCACTGATCGATAGAGAGTGAAGTCTAGCTATTGGAGACTTTCAGGTATACTAGTTGCTCTGCTTCCAATCCTCAATGTTCCTATTCTATTTCTTTTTCTACTATTTATGTATTCTAAAGTAATGTTGTATTTTGAGATTTCTTGTATACTCTCTTTAGAACTTATGACTCTTTATTGTCGGGTTCTGGAATTGTAATTGTTGTATTATTATATTATCTATGTTTTGGGCCACCTGCTCAGTTTTATTTAATGTTTAGTTATTATATTCTATCTAACGTTATTGTATGATTGTCTTACCTAGTCTTAGAGATTAGGTATCATTACGATCCTTAAGGTATGATTTTGGGTCATGACAAGTTGGTATCAGAGTTCTGGGTTCATAGGTTCTAGGAGTCCTAAGGAAATTTAATAGAGTATTGCAGATTGATACACCGATCTCTGTAATTATCTTCAAGAGGCTATGGAACTAATAAGACATTTAAATTCTTTCATTCCTATCATGCGAATATATTGATCTAGGAGTTAGAGCCGTTTTCTTTCTATTCTTTCGTAGATAATGAGGATGAAAGCTACAGCTATTGATGATGTTGCCCTCTAGGGCCGGTGTTTCTAGGGTCCAAGGTAGAGGCAAAGGCCAAGGACGGGCGCGTGCTATAGTTAGAGCACCTGCCAGAGTAGCAGCTAAGGAACCACCAGTAGCTCTAATTGGGGAGCAGGCACTCAAAGCATCGGTTGTTACCTCTGGACTTCAAGAGACTTTAGAGAACTTCTTGAGCATATTTTGTACCTTGGCTCAGGAAAGATTTTTCCTAGTTGTGCTAGCTATGGATGAGGAGCTCTGACAACACCCGCCTGTACTCTAGAGCAACATGCTCATGTTGATCAGGCTCCGGGTGTTATGCTGGTGCAGCCCGTTATTGCAGTACATCCAGAGGTCAGTACATTGGCGTTAGAGGAGGATCAGAAGAGGCTGGGGATATTTAAGAAGTATTTTCCTCCTACTTTAGCAGCAAAGGTTCTAAGGATGCACAGAGTTTTCTAGACCAGTGTAACTGTATTTTGCACACTATGGGCCTAGTGGAGTTCAGCAAGGTTGACCTTACTACTTTTCAGATGACGAAGCAAGAATATATATGGTGGCAGGATTATGAGGAGAGTAAGCTAGCTGGCGCAATGCCACTTTCTTGGGATCAGTTTACTGATCTACTTTTGGGGGAGTTCATTCCACAGACCCTCAACGAAGCGCTACACACTGAGTTCGAGTAGTTGCACTAGGGGACTATGACTGTGTCCGAGTATGTTGAAAAGTTTAGTGTAGTGAGTTATCTCGTCATGCACCTACTGTGGTTTCCACTATTATAGAAAGATTATGCAATTTTATTGAGGGGCTCAGTTATGGTCTTATATTCAGGACGGCACATGGGTTGGAGACTAACACTCTATTTCATCAGGTGGCAGAGATCACCCCGAGGTTGGAGCGCATCTGCAGTTTAAATAGGGAGGATAGGGAGTCTAATAAGCCTCATGGACATGGAGGATATATTGGTCCCTATTTTGGGGGCATAGCACGTCATGGTAAATGTTTTATTTGTTAGCCAGTTCAGTCTGCACTTCAGGTTTAATGTGGTATTGCAGTTATTCATGGGTCTCAAAGCACTCGTTTCGGGAAGCTCCCAAAACTACGTCAGCAGAGATGTTCAGGCACATGGTGAGAGATTTTCCCAAACTTTAAGTGGGTGTGCCTCAGCAGAGTACTCAAGCTATGGTTTCCGCTCTAGTACTGCCACACCTACACAACTAGCTAGAGATAGGGGACAAGCAGGTAAAGGGCATCCTACTAGGGGAGGCCAGGCCCATTGTTATGCTTTATATGGTAGGACTGAGGCTACTGCACCAGATGATTTCATTACAGGTATGGTTTTGGTTTATCTTAGAGATGCATCAATTTTATTTGAGTCCTACTAATTTGTATGTGTCATCCTATTCTAAATAATTTTTGGATATGCCTCGTAATTCATAAGTACCCTTGTTTATGTGTCTACACCCGTTGGGAATTCAATTGTGGTAGACCGTGTTTATTGTTCTTGAAAGGTAGCTATTAGGGGTTTGGAGACTAAGGTTGACCTTCTGTTAGGTTATATGGTGGATTTTGGATGTGAGTTTGGGATAGTTTGTCCATGACTTGCGGTTGAGGTGCTCTATGGGAATGGAAAGTCTATTGCCTGTTGTAGTTTTGTTCTACGGTATTAAGTTAGTTAAAGGGTTTCGTTTGATAGGATGTTTATCCTACTTGAGGTTATGAGTGGATGTTGGGATCCTCGTATTTTCATATAGATTGGTATGTTTGGATCGGGCTACGTTCCGAGGTGGGATCATGTTAGGATGAGAATCTTTGTGATTATCTCGTTTGTTTTGCATCTTCCTTATGAGATGGATTCATAGTATGGTACTGATTAGGGAGTTGTAGCTATTAGACTTGTTGGATAGTTCTCTCATGTGTTTCTCTTTCCATCTACAATTATAGTTGAGTTGTTCTTGATGGGTTAAGATTGTATCATATATGACTAGGTGGCGTTTGGTATGGATTGTCGGTCGTATAGCTTTTACTGAATGAGATGAGATAATTTAACCTAGAATAAGTGCAGTTTGACTTGAATGGGGGTATGTTAGGATAAGAATGTCGTTGATCACCTTAGAGCTTGGCGTTGGTTCTGACTGGGCGAGAGAACACTGTAGCTTGTTGGTTGGTTGAGTGGTATGAATTTTCACATGTTTATTATGTCATTAACAGTGTTGTGAAGGTTTGGAACAAGGCTTTAGTTTAGATGAGGTTATTTACTGATACCGAATTTGGTAATGGGCAGCTATTGTGGTCAAAGATATTGCTCTGAAAATATGGGTAATATGCAATGTCGTGCAGGTATACCTTGTGCATGTATCGTGATTTGTCATAGCTGGTTGGGGTCAATAAAATGCATATATGTGAGAATCGGGTTATAGGAGGAGGCTTGTACATTGAAATTCGTTTCTAAGGCTTATCAGTTACGGTGGAAGAATAAATCTTCGGTCGAGATGGTGTTGTCGGGATTATGTGGTTTGAGGTAACTTTTGATCACCCGTGAGTATGTGCATGGTGCGTTTATTAAGTTATTTGATGGATCTAGAGAGACTCTTGGTATGTTTGGGGATGAATCTGTTATTAAGAGGGGGAGAATATAACAACCTATCCAATCATTGTGTATTTGAGCTCTATTTCCCCTTTTAAAGCTTTTCATATGTGTATTTGTTGTTACGTGACTTATGTTGATTGGTTTATCCCTGGGAGATTTTGGATTGATTCGGATCATTTGGTCCTTAGATTGAAAGTTTAGGTTGAAAGTGTTAACCGAGGTTTGACTCTTTACAAAGTGATCCCGGAGCAGAATTTTGATGGTTCAAATAGTATCATATGGTAATTTTGGACTTAGAAATATGCTCGTAATTGGATTCAGAGGTTCTTGAGTTGAATTACCACATTTTCCAGAAGTTGGCAATTTGAAGGTTTAAAATTTTTTATGTTTGATCATGGATTGACTTTGGGGTTATCGGGCTCAGATTTTGTTTTTGAGGCATGGAATAGGTCCGTTTTGTCATTTGAATCTAGTGAACACAGTTTGGTGTCATTCCGAGTTGGTTTGGTAGCAATCAGACGCTTGGTTATGATTTAGCGATTCTTGAAGTGTCATTGAGATTTATATGCATTATGGGAATTGATTCGTGGTTCCTAAAGTTATTTTAATATTATGATCTCGCGAGCGAGTTCTGTGATATTTTTAAACTTGTGTGGATATTCGTTTTGGAGCCCTGAGTGCTCGGGTTAGTTTTAGACGCAGTTCAGAGTGTTTTGGTAGAGTTCAGATTTGTTGGTGCTGGGCTGATATTGCAGGTCTCGCAAATACGAGATCCAATTCGCATTTATAGACCTCGAATTTGTGAGGAGAGTGTCACATTTGCGAAGAGGACTAGCGGCTGAAATATTCGCTTTTGCGAACAACAAGATCACATTTACAAAGGGGCACCTAGACTGCGATAATTGCATTTGCGATAGTTCTGGCTTCACATTTGCAAAGTGTGTGACGCATTTGCGACATTTTCTGGAGCTGATAGGGTTAGCTTTTGCGATCCTTGTGTCACATTTGTGGAAGTCAAATTTGCATAAGAGTAATCGCAAATGCGACACTATAGCTAGTTAAAGGATGGGATTACGAACTTAATCTCATTTTATCACATTTTAAGCCCTAGACTTGGTGGGAGGCAATATTTTGAGGGGATTTTCACATCTGGCCATTGGGTACGTGTTTTTGACTTAATTTTAATATTTTAACTTGATTTCATATGGATTCTAACATCAAAATCATGGTATTTGAAAGGATTTTTTTACCATGTTTTAAAAAATAAAATTTTGAGATTTGAGCATCGATTTGGACACAAATTTGAAGACCAAACCCGTAGTTGGACTCGTGGGGCTATGGATAGACGAGATCTACCCTTTGACTCGGGGCCTTTTATAGACTTTTGAAGACTTTTGTACAGATCTTAACTTTAGTAACAAAATTGGTCTCTCTAGCATTATTTGATATTATTAATTCATTTTTTGGTTAGATTTGAGCTGAGTGGAGGCAAATTTTACAGAAAAAGCTATTTTTGAGTGCTGATTTGGGAAACTTGCAGTAAGTATCTTGCCTAACTCTGGAAAATGAAAATCTGGAGGACAGAATGAGTCTGAACAAGGCTAAAGCAGAAGCAGCGACTCATCACAAAATGGCGGATGCCTTCTGGAGACAAAAAGCTCACTTAAAATGGCAATTGGAAGGGGATGAGAATACCAAGTACTTCCACAATATTGTGCAAGGTAGAAGAAAATTCCTGCAAATCAACAGAATTATGGTTGATGATCAGTGGCTGGAAAATGAAAATTTGATTGCAGCTGCAGCAACTGACTTCTATCAAAAACTTTTTAGCGAAGACAATATTATGATGGACATACATATCTTGGATTGCATTCCTACTATGATCACAGCTGAAGACAACTTTATATTATTGATTGAACCTACTTGGGAAGAAGTAAAGAAAGTTGTGTTCGATATTGATCCTAATAGCTCTCATGGCCCTGATGGATTCACTGGCTATTTTTTCCAGAAAGCTTGGAACATAGTTGGGCAAGATATCTTAGACATGGTCAAGGCTATTTTTAATGGTGAGCAATTGCCTAAATTCTTTACAACCACTTGCTTGGTTCTAATACCAAAGGTTGATGCCCCTCAATCTTTCTCTGAATTTCGACCAATCAGCCTTAGTAATGTCTCCCAAAAGATTATTTCTAAAGTGTTGAATGAGAGATTTGGAAAGCTTATTCCTAAGATTATATCTCATAACCAAAATGGCTTCATCAAAGGAAGATCTATCACTGAAAGTGTTCTTCTAGCTCAAAAGATCATCCATGATATTAAGAAATACAATAAAGGTGGAAATGTAACCATCAAATTAGACATGAACAAAGCTTATGACCGACTCTCTTGGCAATTCTTATGTGCGGTCATGAGGAAAATGGGGTTTGGTGAGGAATGGATACATAACATATGGAATCTCCTCTCCAATATGTGGTACATCGTGATCATAAATGGAAAAAGACATGGCTTTTTTAAGTCTCACAGAGGTGTCAAACAAGGAGATCCTATCTCGCCATATCTTTTTTGTTTAACCAAAAAATGATAATTTGGTCAAAACTAGAATTTAAACTAAGAAATCGGGTTACTGATAATCAAGAGACCAAAAAGTATAATAAGCTTTCTTAGAATAAGAATCAACAGTAAAGAAATTCGAATTTCAATATGATGTAGATGATTTTTCGTGTCCTTACAAATTATGAGACCTCCTCCTTTTATAACCAATAAGGAGTAACGTCTCAATTCCTTAGTACAAATAAGAATAATAACAGACATTTAATGAGACAATTATGAGTAATAAATGACATTAAATAAGTCGTTACACAATCATTCCTATTAAATACCAATTTTCCAACGTATCAGGTATTTAATATTGAATTTGGACTCCTTTTTGTCTTCAGATCCATGTCTTCAATGCCTTTCGATCCATTGGCTCTTAATGATTCGAATTGGTACGGGACTCGTATCTAAACTACTTCTCATGCATGTTTAACTTCCTCTTCCCGTATCTTTCGTCATCAGATTCTTATCTTTTAAATCCTTAAGAATTCCTAGACCTAAATGCTTCATTTAGGTACGAAATACGTATCTAAATTGTACCCCGTGCCTATTTTGAATTCTTCTTCTCGTGTATCTCAATTAATTATTACCTGTTGACCTTTTGACAAATCCACGTGTCATGCCACATCATCTTTAATATAAATTCAGTTTTTTCCCAATATAGATAGTCCCCCCACTTTCCTTTTATTTATCAATTAAATAATTGGAAAGTGGTATTTTCGTCATAATCAATGCTAATGATAATACTGACGCCTCAGTTGTCTTACTCTTTTAATGATTCTTACACGTGTCCTCTTCTAATTAGTTCTGCGATTCTACTTCCTTCTTTCTAGGCTTCTTCAACCTTTCTCTTTACGAAGTGACAGTTCCCTTTAATATAGATTTTTCGTCATTATATCTCTTAGTTTGACGGTTGCTTCCACATATCTTTTCAATCCTCTCTTCCTTTGTCATTTTCTTCAACTAGTGTTCTCTTGTTTCCTTTTACTTTCCTTTGTTCAAATTCATCCAACAATGAAGTTTCCAAACCCCAACCCTAGAAAAGTTCCAATTCTTGATCAATTTCCTAATGCCCTTGCTCCGATTAAGCACAGTAGGGATAGAAGATGAAGGCTTCGAAGTTTAAGATCCACACGTGGAGGCTCAACTAGTTCTGTTTCTCCTTCCCCGAGTTCATGCAACAAAGGTTTTATCTCTAAAACTCCTTCTTCTAAAGGTAAAGAGATTTCTGACTCTTCTCAAGAACCCTTAGTTGAAGATATTGTACCAAGTGATTTGTCTTTTGGGGGTGACAGAACATCTCTTCACAAGCAAGTTGCAAAATTAGAAAGGACTGATGCTTATCCTTCTCTTATAACTGAGTTTACAATCCCTACCATTAGGAAAGATTGTAATTGGAAAGAGAGTCTTCGTTTATCAATTCCTGCCCTAAATCAGAGGATTTCTTCTTATAGAAATGGGTATTCTTTCGTTTATACTTATCCCTTTACTTTGGGTTTTAAACCTACCATAGACCAAGTTATCCTTGATTTCTGTCGCTTCTTCAATATTTGCTTAGCTCAAGTTGGTCCCTTAGTATGGAGGGTCATAGCTTGTTTGAGATTTTTATCTACCAAAGCCAAAGTCAACTTCACTTTTTCCCATCTTATTCATTTATACCATCCCAACCTGATGCGTCATGGGGTTTTTACTTTAACTGTGAGGAGTAAGAAAGTTTTGGTAAACCTTGACGATATTAATGATCGTGGGTGGTATCTTAAGAAAGTTTTGGTAAACCTTGACGATATTAATGATCGTGGGTGGTATCTTCATTATATTGTTGTTCGTACATTGGATTTGTTGGGTGAAACAAACATTCCCTTCCCTGAGAAGTGGAACTTTGCACGTAAGCTTCTATTTACTTTACCGTGCCTATTTTAGAGATTTTGATTTTCTCTGTAATTTTATCCCTTGTTGGTTTTTTGTAGAAACCATGGGAAATGTGGAACTTATTCCCAACTTCCGTGGTTAGGTAGATTCAATTTTAAAAATTGCTCCTAAAGAAGATAGAACTATTTCTTCTTTACATGGCTGGAGAGTAAAAACACACGGTATGTATTTCTTTACATATATATATATATATATATATATATATATATATATATATATTTGTAAATACATATGGTAGACCCCTTTCTTTACAATATTGAGTTCATATCCTTCTTTTTATCAGGGTTTGGTATGAGAGGAATGACGGCTGATGTAGCTTTGGCTATGCGTACTACCGCCAATGCCTCCCTTGATTTGGACAAGGCTAAGGCTTTGATAGCAAAGAGAAAAACTATGACAGTAGATACTGAAAATGAAGAAGAAGGAGGTACCTTTTTGGTATCTAGGCGCAGAGTTAGGAGACACGTTATTATGGAAGATGAAGTTGAAGTTACTCCTGCCCGTACCTCCACCACCGAGCCTGTCTTGATTCATTCTGATGAAGATGCCGCACCAAGAGACACTAATGAATTTGTTCACCGTCTCTCTGTTGGTGATTTTGAAAGTGGGGGGCTCGGTCCTGTTTTAAACGAAATTCCTCTATCTTCCAGAGTTTCTATTTCTCCTATTCCTTTCGTCTCCTCACCACCCATGAGTGTTTCTTCTCCTGTATTGACTTCTTTTGCTTCTTCATCCACTGTGAGTGCTCCTGCTTCCGTACTTATGTTAACTCCCGTGTCTATTCCTTATGCTTTTGCTTTGACTCCCGTAGCTCCTGCTATTTTCACCTCTTCTACTACTCCTCCTTCCACTGCTCCTTCTTCCACTGCTCCATCTTCCTCTGTTATGCACTTAGAAGCTGGTCCCAATAATAGAGGCATGGCTATGAGAAAGGTTACATTGGAAATACCTGCTACTCATAGCCTTTTGAGGAAGACTGGTGGAGCTGATGTTTGGCTTGAGCCTTTAATAGGAGATGTGGAGAGGACGAAGATGCAAAGTCACAGCTGCTTCACTTTAATGAATGACATAGTTCATTCAACCTTGAAGGTAACTTCATTTAACTTAGACATTCGCTTTCCTATAGCTTTAAGTTCTTATTTTTGTGCCTTATATTTGTAGGCTAACCTGATCGGGACCGAGCTAATGGGAAGGGTCTCTATTTTGGGAAATAAAGCTCGTGAGTCTGCAAAGGTCATTTCAGATGCAGAGAGAATAGCTGAAGGAGCCCAGCTTGAAGCCCAAAATTAGAATGAGCAATTTGAAAGTGCTTTAGAGAGCATTGAAGAGCTACGAGATAGTAAAGCTCATCTGGAAAGACAAAATCGTATTTTATCCACAGACTTAGGAATCACCAAGGCTTCCTTAAGTCAGGTAAAAAAGGATAAAGATCTTTTGAGTGCTTCATTGTCAAGAGCTAATGAAGAAATCAATGAGCTCAAAGCTCTTGTGGAGAAAAAAGAAGTATATGCGAAGGAGTTAGAGCAGAGTTTGAATCACACTCGGGCTGATTTAAGGGTTTCTTCAGATAAAGTCTATGCTTTAGAGAGTTCCCATACCACACTTGAGACTTCCCTTAATTCCCACTTAGCTGAACAAGAGACAATGAAAAACACCCTTGCTATGTGGGAAAGGGATTATGAAAACCTGGAGGAGGAATATAATTCTCTTGCGGAGAATTTTAATTATGAAGTTAATTGGGCTTTTCTGAGGTCACGTCATGATGCTTTGCTGGAGGCTACTCAAGAAAATTTTAACTTTCAATCTGAGTTATCCAAAGTCTTAGATGCGATTGAAAAGAATAACCAACCTGTTGCTACTCCTTCTCCGAAACAACCAATTGATATTTCTTCTCCAACACATGAAACTCCTGAAGCAACAGAGCCTTTGAATTGTGGAGCAGTTGTTGAAGCACTTGAAGTTGTGATTCAAGTGACCGAGGGTGAAACATTTATATTACAGTCTATGGGAACTGAAGTTCCCGTGACTACTGCTTCCCTCGATGATATTGACACTTCGAACTTAGCTAAAACTGCTCATGTTGTTGCTCCTCTAGAAGTTGTTACCGAGCCTAATGTTGTTTCTGAAAATGAGGCTACAACTTCTGAAGTTTCAACTCCTTGAATAACCAAATAAAAGTGTTTTAGTCCTTACCTTTTTTTTTTATGATTGGTGATGTAATCCCTTGGTAATTTTAAGGGATCTTTTTTAGTGAAGACCCCAGTTTCCATAATGGGGCACTTATTTAAAGATAAATACATTTCAATGACTAAGTGTTTTCCTTAGTCTTTTATGTTTAGAAGTTTAATTAATACCTCTTTGTATTCTATTCTTGCCTATTTATTTGTTTAGGACTTGTAGAATAGCATTGCATTTTTGTCCTTTAAAAATGCTTTATGATTCTTTTCATGGAACATCAACATGAAGATAATAAAAGAGGGCCCTTTTATTTTATAGACA